>CAUYTI010090254.1:0-29209 GCA_963575145.1 Galago senegalensis
GGCGCCTGTGGTCCCAGCTACTTGGGAGGTGGAGGCAAGAGACTCGCTTGAGCCCAGGAGTTGGAGGTTGCTGTGAGCTGTAATGCCATGGCACTCTACCCAGGGGACAGCTTGAGGCTCTGTCTCAAAAAAAAAAAAAAATAATGAAAGTGACAAAATGGTGACCAAGAGATACTTCATGTGTTCTCTCAGTGGTGCGGTGGCCAAAAAGCCAGACACAGTGACAGAAGATCAGCCAGGCATCTACCCCAAGTAGGGGTAATAGAGTCAGGTTATAATGGTAAAAACCCAATGAGAATATTCCTTGGTCTTTTCTCTCTCTTTTCTTCTCTTTTCTTTTCTTTCAGAAAAGGGCATAACATGAAAGAAAAAAAACAAGTACGGTCCCCAAGGATGGGTGGCCAGGCCTTTTATTGGAATAAAGAATAGAGTAGTTACTGTTGCCAAATGATCACATCTCAAGCATGAAGAAATATGTATCCTTCACAGAATTAAAAATGCTTAAAATTTACCAACAAAAGCCATGTTAAAGATAAGGACTAGAAACAAAAGTTCGAGGCAAAACTAGAAGGCCAAAGGAAAGAAACCTAATGATTGGTTGGAAGGCAAAAGGTGGAACCCTAATAATCACATGTAGATGTAAAAATAAAATAAAATAAATCAATAATGTGCTCAATACTAATAGGAAACCAATATATAAGCAATCCCTTGGTGTTACGCACTAATATCCTGACACAGAGGACTCACATCAGCATATGCCAAACTGGATACAGCTGTGGCTGACGTCTGCAGGTGTCTGGCTCGGGGCTAAGTGGTGCTGAGATTCATGTCCTCTGTAGCAGACTTCCTCAGGGACCCATTACTCACCCTTGGGCTCTTTAGAATTCCATAGCTGAGACTTAGAATACCTGCAGGTGTAAGTATAATTTTCTCCTTTTTTTTTTTTTTTTACCCCAACCATCTTTTCATTCTTTCAGTGAAGTGTGATGATATAATTTCTCAAAATGGAAGCGGAGCAAAGAGGGTATAAAAGAATATTATCAGGTGTGGCATCTTTCTGGATATACAGAAAAGGTTTTTTTTTTAAAAAAAGGCTCCTATTAACATACGTGTCTAAAGGCAGAAAGAGTTAAGGAAGTTTACAATGACTAACACAAGGGTTGCTGGCCCTATTAAGGGCAAAAATAAAAGGTACTAATGGAATGTCCTGTTTTATTTTCTGCAAGGGAGAAATATTCTCTGAAAAGATGACTGAACGGCCTCGGAAAGGAGGCGCCATTCGTTTGTATCCTCATGACTCTGTAGAAGGAGGAATTTGAATAATTTAAAACTGGAAGAAAGAACTGCAGTTGAAAGGTACGTTATGGGACACAGATTCTTAACATCCAAGCTTTGCACGAAAGATCATGCTTTGCCCAAAAGCTTGAGCAAGTTATAAAGTGAGTTTGAATGAGGTGTTGATAACCTAACAGTTCAAATTTTACCAGGAAATTTCCAATCTAATGATAAAGCTGGAAACAGACCTAATTTTATATGGGAAGAGATTTGACTGACCTAATTTTTAATATCACACTAAAAACATACAATATTACCCATGTAAATACTGAGTAGAAGGCAGAGATAGGCAGAAAGGCTTAGAAAAAAAATGAAATTATTTCTTCATGTCACTCACTATTAGGATTCCTTAAAATTATCAGCTAACGTAAACTTTCAATTTCTGCTCAAACCTGTGTTCCCCAGAGTGAAAAATATCAATTTAAAAGAGAAGCATGTGACTCTCGGATCGTGAGCTAGATATTTGGAGAATTTGTTTTAATTTCTGACGATGACGCCAGCACTCGGCACGCTGGAGCAGACACAGGCAATATCCTTGTGGCTATAAAAATTTAATCTCAGTTCGAGAACCTCTCCAATCTCTCACGGGAAGTGCTTCCCTTCTAGGAGAAGTGGCAAATCATGCTGGTGTCACTGTTCATGAAGTGTCGATCATGTTAGATTTAACACTACAATAATCTTCTGCTGTTTATTCAAACAAGGGATGGAGCACCGCAGATGAGAATGCAGGCCTGTGTGATGAGTGGAGATCCCAGCCCGGCCATTCCTCCTCTACAGCCTGGGCCACATCCACTCGCCTTTGTCTGCCCCAGTTTCCTCGGCTCTCAGATGAGTATCCCACTGACTTATATAAAAGCAATCCGGAGTAGAAAAGTAGAATGCCAAAGTGCTCTTTTCATTTTAAAAAATAAATACACTCCTTTTTAAAATGTATCTTCCATTCTTAGCTAGTGAGCTCCTATCTAAGGGCTGCATGCCTGTTTTTATTGGTATTAATTTTCAAAGACCCAATTGGAATATACAAGTTTAAAAGCAAAATGCTTGATGTGTCCAAGTTATATGGCATGAACTGTACACATTGGAAAGGCGTTTTGGTTTCTGCTCCAAGAAAATGAGTCTCTAAACAGCTACTAATGTTGACACAGAACGAAACAACACAGTAAAGTCTACTCGCATGGCCATTTAAACTTCTGTCTATGATACTTAATTCTCATAGGCACATTTCAACCGAATAATAGTCTTAAATTTTCTATTTAAGAGAAATGGCCACTTAGAATGGATTATTATTATTTTTTTTCTACTTGCTTCGTGGAATAGGCTATGGTCAGGATTTGTGGCACGGAAAACAAGCAGCCTAGCAAGTAAATTTCAAGAACAGGGAAAGATAACTGATTCAAAAAGGCTGCTCTCGACACAGGAAATGGGAGAGGCTTCTAAGCCTTGCCAGACAGAAGGAGACGTCTGGAAAGGCGTTGAAAGGAAAACACATTTCCAGATGAGTAAAAGTCTTATTAAAATGTAGAGATTTTTAGCTTATTACATAGCTCATGCACCCTACAATTAGGCATTTGTATATGGGAAAATACATCTGTAGCATTTCATTGAAAGAAAACTCAAGCCCAGTTGTTGACATTTCGTTCACCAGGCACTTAGATTTAGGCCTTTAACTTTAAAGAAGCTCCATTGTAGATCTTCTGTGATACGAATAAAAAAGTTCAGCCATCAAAGGCTAGGAAGTCTTTGCTCACTCAGAAGTTATCAACACCAAGGGATAAAACAACAGGAACAGTCCATGGGTACCACTTAACGCAAGATTGCAGGCAAGAGACACCCATGGACAAACTCTGTTGTATTACTGTCAGGGAAGAAGGAAAAATCTTTCAAGAAAAACAAATTTGCCAGAACCACAGCGAGAGAGCTTAACGGGGCAACAGAAAGGCCACACTCCTTAAAACAGTAAGAATCAGCAGGAAAACGTATTTGGAAAAAAATAGAAAAAGTATCTGATTATTTAGCTTCCACAGTTTTGTATGTGTATGCAGAAGCTATAACCCAATTTTGGCTCAGGAATATGGAGAGGGGGAGGGGAGGGGAGGGTAGGGTAGGGTAGAGGGGGTGGAGGGAGGGTGATTGGTGGGATCACGCCTATGGTTCATCCTGTAAGTGCGCATGTGAATTTCTCTAAATGTAAAATATCAATGTTTTAACACAATAACTAAGAAAAAGACATGAAGGCTATGTTAACCAGTTGGATGAAAGTATTTCAAATTGCATACAGCAACAGTACACTGTACCCCATGATAGTATTAATGTACATTGCTACGACTAATTAAAAAAAAGAAAAGTAGCTGAGAAAGAGAAAGGGATGTTGACTTTTATTCTGAAACAGAACAGAAAAACCTACTAAGAACAAGAATGATAAAATGTGGCATCCACCACCCTCATCGGACATCAGACAACAGCACTAGTTATTAAAGTTCGTATAAATCAATTTTACAATACTCTATTGAAAGTTATTCTTTTCCTTTTGACGACCTTCATTACATTTTACCAGATTAACTTAAATCATTTCTAGTACACTCACATTTGTTTTGATATAAACTTTTCTAACACGTAACTAGAAGGAACCCATGAGAATTTGTTCCATTTTGGGTTACCCCAGTTGTGACGACAAGGAAAGAGGGGCATCGTAATGAATACATCTTGATGTAAAATGTACTGCTTTACATCAATTAGCAGAGATGACCTTGTAGACAGCACCAGAATCTGGCTACACACGGTTTTATTTCTAGCATTACTAAACGTACACTATCTAGATGAAGTAAGAGCAGTCAGCATAATAATTAGAGAGCCACTCTCTGGCGTTGTTCAGAATTTAAAAGAAGGGGGGAAATAAAGATTATTAATAAGGTCATGAGTGAGAGGCAGAGGAGAAAAGGGGAGCATTTCAGCAGCTGATGACACGAAGAGGAAAATAAAAAGGCAGCAGAATGGTCATCATGAGGGGGCCAGGGGTCCCATCAGTGCGGGGTAGACGTCCTGCTCAGGCTGGACCCTAATATTCTGACTTTCCCCTGTTGGATCTTAGCAGAGACCGTAAGAGAGACATGGCTCCAGAGAGAGGTAAATACATTACCCACCACCTTGGCCAGACACACCTGTATCATGAGTACGTAATCTGCCCATCCAGCAAAGCTGGAGACAGAAAAGAGATAAGGACTGATGCCACGTTCTCCCGCTCTCCTTTTGTTTTAAATACCAAGATCAGGCTCCTTTCAATGTTGGTGCTAAGAAACTAGACAGGTGGTTGGCCTTGACGGCCCAGAAGAGTTTAGGAGGAGATATATATCGTACTCTTTTTTTGGTTGCTTTATTCTTGTTTCTTGTCTTAGCTCACATAAGATTCTAAATGTCTTTGCTTACAAGCAGTCCCCCTATAGTCACCCACGGTGAAACACAGACTTAGGTGCACTGTAACTCTGTGGTTCTCAACCCATGGGGCGCGACCCACAAGAACTGTACTAAGGGCTGTGGCATTGGGAAGGTTGAGAACCACTGCTGTAAATGAAAGAGATTAAAACTCACTTTTATTGATTATCTGTTCCCCACCAGATATTTTTCTAAAGGTTTTCTTGGGCGGCGCCTGTGGCTCAAAGGAGTAGGGTGGAGGCCCCATATACCAGAGGTGGTAGGTTCAAACCCAGCCCCGGCTAAAAACTGCAAAAAAATAAAAAAAAATAAAGGTTTTTGTTGTTGTTGTTGAATTCAGCTGAAATTGAAATGATCTGCATTATAACTGAGAAAACAGGGCATTTTGGGAATCCCCATAATGCTTTTAGCATACTGTCACACCCATGGGCTTCATTAAATAATTAAATAAATATCTATTGACCCCCGTGAACAGAAGAATGTGTGTAGAAAGAATATGATTCAGGTAATTGGAAACGTATTTAGGGGCATGGTGAGAGAGAGTAGAACTGCATCTGATTCAAAATACCATAGGAGCAGAGATTCCTTCCTGCCTGCCTGCCTGCCAACATCAACAGCCCATGTGATCTTGATATATCTTTGTTCATTCATTTATTCAATTTATATTATTAACTTACTGTACACCTAAATTGAGAAAGTGGAGTTCGGAACAAATAGGGTAGGGATACTTATTTGTTTGAAACACTTAAAAACATCGAATTTGAAACAGCGACCATTCATGCCCTGAAATTCATCTGAATCAGCGTATGGATATAAGGATGAATTAGAAAGCCCTTACGAAATTATTTCCATGATACATTATACGGTGCAATGACATTTATTAGTGCACATTCTGATGCTCTGTGTGGCATTTGGCATTTAATAAGACTTTCATGGCACTCTTATGTTTCTACATTTCTAAACGAAGAGGCTAAGTGCCCCTATTTAATCCGAAATGACTCAAAATCAAGTAATTCCTTTTTATTCACACCACTAAAATAATTTTTTATAGAAAAATAGAAAGGAATCTTTTCCAGAACTGCATATGCTCAAACTGAATGATCCTCCATTTAAGGATAGGGAAGAGAATTAACCACAGTAACTTTAACAGCAGACAATGCCATGAGATCACCATGTACCAGACACCAGTATCACTCAGGTGGCAACTCGCTTAATCCTCATCCAACCCAGACAGGGACACTATTATTATCACTATTATTATTTTGTCATAAGGTAAGAAAAATGAGACCCTGAAAGGTTAAGAAATGTTTTGAAGAGCTCCTTGGGGCAGAGGTGGGTAGGGGCAAAAGATGTAAGAGGAGACCTTTGATTCTTCAACTTGATTTCTCAGTCAGACCCTACACAACCTATAGGCAAAGAAGCAAGTCAGCCCTTTGCAAAGATTATTTCTTTCATTCATCAACACCACTTAATGTAAGTGGGTTCACACAGCCCCTTTTCATAATTAGCAATCTGATACCCCCCAAATTGAACATACTCAAAATCCCACAAATGAATACAAAACTGATTTTTGAATTGAGGTCTGTAGATATGAGCATCATATAATCTTTCATATTATAATAAATAAAGGATCAACCAAGATGGCCAGACATGGTGGCTCATGCCTGTAATCTTAGCACTCTTGGAGGCTGAGGCAGGTGGATCTTTTAGTTGGAGACTATTCTGAGCAAGAGTGAGACCTGTTCCTACTAAAAATAGAAAAACTAGACAGTCACTGTGGCAGGTACCCTCTCTCTGTTCTCCCCTTCCCTCCACCTCCCTCCCTCCTTCTCTCTCTCTTCTCTTCTCTTACCCCTCCCCCACCCTCCTTCTCTATCTCTACTCTCCCTTCCCCCCTCCCTCCTTCCCTCTCTGTGCTCTCTACTTCCTCCACCCCCCACCCTATACTAGGTCATTAATTCTCCTCATATCAACCTATATGCATGTTTGATTTGAATTGACTGAATATACCAAGTGGAACAAATAAAACAAGAATCCTCAAAAACTACTTGTAACATATGAATTGGCATCACCACTTTAGAGAGAAATAGGAAAGTATCTGTCAAGATAAAAATATACATATTCTGTTTGCCCAACTTTCCTGATATATGTTATACAAACCCAGAACTTACTAAAAAAAAAAAAATCAGAGATATTTCTGTAATAGTAAAATATTGTGGAAAACAAAAATGACCATTAATAGAGAAAGATATAATTTTTGGTCTATTTCACGTGTAGAATAACACAGAGCATTTAAAAAGAACTGAATAAGATTTTCATACACTGAGACATGTTGTGGATCACAAAATGTACGTTAAATGAGGTACGGAGCAATCTTGCAAACACACACATATGCCCGTGTATTTACACACATGTAGGTGACGCCCTCAGGCAGAAACGGTGTCAATGTGAAAGCAGTGCAGAAGTAAACGTATTTCAGGACAGTAACATCTCTCCATGGGTTAATGTATCTATGAAATCTGTGCTCTAGGTACCTTTTCTGCACAATCTGCCAGGGTTTGTCGTAGGTTGACTCTGTCCTGATACTGAAAAAGTATAGATGATGTAAAGTGAAAACTGGGTGAGAAAAAAAAAAAAAAGAAGTCCGTATTTTTTATCATTGCTTCATGAAGAAAATCTGTTCTAAACTGACGCCTTCTAAAAGGAAAAGAAAACTGAATTTTGGGATCAAGCCCAGAAGTGGGAAGCCCGAGGTTCTGAATAACACAGGGAGTGATGGAGTCTAATGAAGTATTATGTAGTGGATAAGATCTCTGGAAAAGTTGGCTAAATTAATGGAGACTGAAACATTTCTTATGCAGATACGCCTAAGAAAAATAGCAACACTGAACTTGAATGCATTTCTTTTAAGAATGGATTTTTGATGTCTACACACAGATTCTAAGAGACAGTCTCCTGGTAAGAGTGAGCTGGAGATGCTTGCTGGAGACGTCTCCATGCACTGGTCTTTCTGATCTTTTAAATCTAACAGATAAGAGGAAAATAAGACACAGATCACTGCAACCTCCTTGGATATAGCTCAACATCGGTGGAAGGAACACTGTGTGTTAGACATGAGCAGATGTGTACACCAAGAATGTGGCAGCTGGAGCTGGTCAACACATGAGTCATCCTCCTCTCCCTACTCTGGAGTTTAGTGACACAAAAGACAGGACATTGCAGTCCTCTCCTTCTAAGGAGATGTGAAAGATGGAAAAAAAAATGCATCATTCCTGCTCACGTGATTACCCCTGAGGATGTTCACGTAAAGCATCTTCACCAGAAAAGCATTCCACGAAACAAAATAACGAGGCTTTTCATAATTGATATTAACTGTGCTACAATCATCTAAAATGTACATTTCTTGACTACGATTTCCCAATTCCCCAAAGAGATAGTTAAAAGAGGGCCAGATTACTAAACTAACCCTAAATATCTGTAAACCATGGTAAAGGCATTTGAGAAATAGTCATTAATTGAACAAATGAGCCTATCATGCTCGATGGATTTAGTTCCCATCAATAACAATAGAATTCACTAAAAACAACTTACTACTATTTTCCTGCTCTAATACATAAATATAACACATATTTCAATTTTTACCTGGTCCTTCTATTTTAAATATTATCCAGTTGACCCCACAATTATTTTATATATATGTCAATAAGAAAGAAATAGAAAAAATTATCATGTTCAGTAATAGATTGGAAATACAATCTTCACCCCTCCCTTCTGCTCAAAATAAGGTAATGTATATAGTCTTATTCGAATTTCGTGAATCCAGTTCAAATGTTTGTGCCTGTTGTAATCAATCATTCCCTGTCGTGCTGATTGATCATATTTTATTTACTTATTTATTTCTATGGCCAAAGAGCCCAGACAATGTTAATGCTAAACAAACACTGATTGAATAAATGAGGAAACTGATGAAAGCATAATCATTTTAAATGTACTTTTCCTAATTTCAGCTGCATGACAATCTCAGCAGGCATTGTCATATGGTTACGTGTGCCACCAGGGTCAGGAAATGATGGCAGACTTTCAGACTTTCACAGTCCTTGCCAGTTTTTTTGGTACTCCCAATCCACCTTGAACATTGTTATCTATTTCACGAAATTTGGGGGAGGAACAATATATATTTTGGAAATGCACCAGAGATTTGGGTAGTAGGAAGAGAAACGGTAAGAGAATGATGACAATAAAACTCATCTATAGTTATCCCTTGACTGAACCAGCTGTCAAGTTCATGTAGGCACTGTCTCATGCACCCCCTTCTCCCAAACAACACCTAGATCTCCTCTGCCTGCCCCTACAGATAATCTGATGCTCACCAGTTACCGGCAGAGCAGCCAGCTCCAGGGTGCGGTCTGTCCCCTGCCCCACTCCTCTGGTTTTCCCAACTGCTTCCTGGGATCAGGTAGGTGCTGGCTATAATGCGGCCTTACATTTTCTGTGACCACATGAGTAAATAACATATTAGAACTATTCTTCTAGCATCCAGAAAGAGATTATATATTTTTGCTCTACTCATATGTAGTTTGGAACGCTTTGAACAAGCGAATACCACAGAGTTAAAATTAGTCTGTCTAAGCACCAAAATTCTAGGACACACTCTGAGGTCAATTTCAGAAAATTCAATAATGGATAGGAGGTAGATGACTTGTAATTTTTGAGAACTGCTTGAAAACGATTCATAAATAAATGTAATAAAATTCAGATATATTAGTCCATGAAAGAAAAATCCTTGTGTATATGGGTCAAGCAGTTATTAAGATTATGAGACTTATTCTTCCCGAAATAATACCTGCTTTGTAAATTGTATCACTATTTAATTAATTCTGATGGTTGAAAATCTATGATTTTTTTTCATAGATCATTCTTTTCTATTTCTACCGTTTAATTTATGATCTACAAGAGATTTTTCTTTTTTACATTTTGAAAAAGTTGTCAGATTTAATACCCAGAATTAAGCGATTTTTGCTTCTATCCCTACCTCTAGCAATATCATTATTTACCCATAGCAAACTCACAGTAAGTGTTTAAATAATTAATTTTGGTTTACTTTGCAGCAAGAGAAAGAGCAAAGAAAGTATTTAGATTTCAGGCCAACTTGTCATTTTTTATTTACACTCTATTAGCTAAAATGATAACCACTGATAGGACCAAAGTGGTCTCCAATTGGAATCCTTTACTAAACGAGTCACTCCATCAGGATACAAAGGAGCAAACATGTCTAGACATGTTTAAAGATGTATGAAATACAAACTGAAATGGTTCAGGTAGACAAATTAACAAAACAGAGGCCCTAAAGGCCTGTTCTCATCTTCCTTTCCAATTCAATACTGAACCAATGACCCACATTCACCCCTTCAGCACTCTATCAAGCCAGCATCTGGCATAGCTTTATCTGAATCAAGTGTAGTATCAGTCTCTTAAATCGGGTTAAGGATTTATCTCACTGATTCTTTTTCTTTTTTTTTTTGAGACAGAGCCTCAAGCTATCCCCCTGTGTAGAGTTCTGTAGCTTCACAGCTCACAGCAACCTCCAACTCCTGGGCTTAAGCGAGTCTCCTGCCTCAGCCTCTCAAGTAGCTGGGACCATAGGTGCCCGCCACAACGCCTGGCTTATTTTTGGGTTGCAGCGTCATTGTTGTTTGGCGGTCCGGGCTGGATTCGAACCCGCCACCTTAAGTGTATGTGGCTGGCGCCTTAGCCGGTTGAGCCACAGGCGTGGAGCTATCTCACTGATTCTTTACATTATTAAAGTTAGTAAAACTTTTTGGAAAACACAGTATGGCAGTGTGAGAAAATGCAAACTTGGAAATGAACATATTTTTAGCAATTATTTATTACCTTAACATCTTTTCTCTTCAGTTTTTTAAATTACCCCACTACCTTCTGCCCTGGTTCATTTTGATTAAAGACGATTGTGGACACAGAAAATTCGCTGAGGTTTAGGGGGTGAAACATGACCCTGCATTAAAGACATGGGTTCTATGCCCACAGGAGTCATAATATCCTCTCTTGGTTCCTTTTGGTGTATCTAGGTTAAGTGTGGCTCTGCATTCAGACAAACAGATTGAAACGTCATTATAACTTCCCCTGAGTCTAAGCAGATGTGATATGTATCAAGAGTGCTGTGGTCTGAGATTAGTACTGTGCTTCTAGAAAGTACTATGTTTCCTGAAATGATTTAAGGAGCAGGTGGTCTTGGGTGCCTTCAGCTGAAGGTCTGTCTATTCATGCATAACCCATTTTATACACTGCTTCCCAACACAAGACAATATGAAGAAAGGTCTTGGAGAAAGGTGGACTTGGCAGAAAATCAATCACAAGCAGAATGGCTTGGTAAGCTGTGGAGGGGAAGGAAAGAGCAGGCAAATGTTGAAATGGGTAAACATTAAAACATGGATGTAGAAGGCAATTATTTTGAAAATAGAATATTTATCCTAGCACTCTGGGAGGCCAAGGCCAGTGGATTGCCTGAGCTCACAGGTTCAAGACCAGCCTGAGCTAGAGCCAGAGCAAGACCTGGTCCCTAAAAATAGCTGAGCCTTGTAGTGGGCACCTGTAGTACCAGCTACTTGGGAGGCTGAGGCAAGAGAATCCTTTAAGCTTTGGAGTTTGAGGTTGCTGTGAGCTGTGATGCCACAGCACTCTACCGAGGTTCTTAAAGAGAGAATCCCCTCCCACACCAATTTTTTAATTGGTCAAGAAATACTGGTTTTTGTCATTCATTATATGCACAATATATAGTGTGCATTTTGAAAACATTAAAATCAAGAATTTACTTTCTTCAAATGCATCATCATGTTCCTCCCTTAAAATTATGTTTTTATTCTTTCTTTTATTCTTTAGTCTTTGTTCTCTTTGTTTCATTTTTCATAGTTCAAATAGTGGAGTAAAGTTTGTTTTTAAAGTATATTTTATAAAAATGGAAGAGCCTATGGACAGATTAATAGAGTTTTTAGCAGTGGTGATCCACTAATTAAATGACAAGTCATATAATGTCATGTTATGTCATTTTATGGAACAAGTTCACTAAAATGCAGCATTTCCAATATTTTATTTTTATTTTTTGAGACAGAGCCTCAAGTTATCACCCTGGGTGAGTGCAATGGCATCATAGCTCACAGCAACCTCCAACTCCTGGGCTCAAGTGATTCTCCTGCCTCCACCTCGCAAGTAGCTGGGACCACAGGCGCCTGCCACAATGCCTGGCTATTTTTTGGTTGCAGCCATCATTGTTGGTGGGCCCAGGCTGGATTTGAACCTGCCAGCTCAGGTATATGTGGCTGGCGCCTTAGCAGCTTGAGCCACAGGTGCTGAGCCTTCAACACTTTTATTTCAATGATTTAGTGAGTACTAGTGTTTTTTTGTTACGTGGCTGAACTGTACAGTGGTGAAGTCAGGGCTTTTAGTGTAACTGCCACCCAGATACTGTACATTACACGCAACAGGTAATTTTTCCTTCCCCATCCCACTCCCTCCCACCCGCCTTCTGAGTCTCCAGTGTCCATTATAACTCTCTGTATGGCCATGAATAACCATTGCTTAGTTCCCACTTATAACTGATAACATGCAGGTTTTTATTTGAAACAGAGTCTATGTCACCTTGGGTAGAGAACTGTGGCATCACAGCTCACAGCAACCTCCAACTCTTGGGCTTATGCAATTCTCTTGCCTCAGCCTCCCAAGTAGCTGGGACTATAAGTGCCTGCCATAATACCTGACTATCTTTTTTTTTTTAATTGCAGTTGTCATCGTTGATTTCAGCTGGCTGGGGCCAGGTTCTAACCCATCAACCTTGGTGCATACGGCTGGCGCCATAATCACTGAGGCACGGACGCCACCTGACATGCAGTATTTTTTTTTCAATTCCTGAGATACTTCACTTAGAAGAGTGACCTCCAGTTGCTGCACAAGACCTTATTCCCTTATTTTTTAATGCTGAGTATTATGTTACCATCTCATCAGTTCACGGATGCTTAGGTTGACTCCACATCTTTTGCGATTGTGAATTCTGCTACACTAAACATACAAGCTCAGGTGTCTTTTTGATACAACGACTTCTCCTTCTTTTCCTTTAGGTCTGTGTTTTTCGACCTTTTTTTTTTTTAAAATCTCCTAGCACAAATGAACCTATAGTTAAACTTCTCTGCCGCACTTAAATTCTGTTGATTTAAAAAAAAAAGAATAAAAATATTTGTGAAGGGATCTGACCTTATTCAAAAATAATAATAATCTTTAAAAAATATTTAGCAGGTATGTAAATCTCATTATATAATGCAAACATTTTATAGGACACACATAAAATATAAACATATTATAGACTGCATGTATTACGTATATATGATGCTTACGCCTCTAACTTTAACAATTGGTCCATCAGTTGTAAAATAAATGAACAATAAAAATCAAAGTTCATTTTTTGTTCACATAACAATTCAATAAAGATACTTCATAAAACAGGTGATGGTCTTCCCCGCTGCATAGCAAATATCTTATCACAACACACCAGGGTGTGGCAGCACACGGGTTGAAAATCCCTGCTTTAGGTAGGAAACCAGCAGTGAGATTGCTGGATTCAATGTTAGGTCTACTTTTAGTTATTTGAGAAATCTCCATACTGTTTACTATAGAGGTCGTACTTGTTTACACTCCCACTAAAATTCCTTTTTTTGTAGTATCTGGGCCAGTGTCTATTTTTTTTTCGATTTTTTAATAATAGCTATTCTGTAGCCATTCCCAGGGGGGTAAGGCAGGGTACTCACTGTGGTTTTAATTTGCATTTCTCTGATGAATAATTATGCTTAGTATTTTTTTTTTCATGTTTGTTGGCCATTGTTCTATCTTCTTCTGACAAATGTGTACTCATGACCCTTGTTTACTTTCCAATGAAGTTTTTCTTTTCTTTTCTTTTTTTTTTCCTGGTGATTTGAGTTTCACGCAGATTAGTCTTCTGTCACACGTATACTTTGTGAATATTTTCTTCCGTTGGGTAGGTTATCTATTTCCTCTGTTAATTATTCCTTTTGATATACAGAGATGTAGAACATCACATATTTTATAAAGTACATGTATTTAATTCTTTTTTTTAACTCTGTATTTATTTATCCCACCAATTGTCCTCCCTCCAGCCAGTCTCCCCCCTCCTGTGAACAAAAAATAAACTTTGTTTTTTATCATTCATTTGTTTAACAACTGGTGGAACAATTCTTAAAGTTTGGCATAAGCATTATATACTTAATGTATGCAGTCAGGCAGTTTATAATACGTGTCTATTTTTTCTATTTGTCCTGTAAAATGTTCTCATTACAGAGTAGGATTTACACAACTGCTAAATGGTGACAGAGTTCAAGCTTTGACAGAGGCTTTAGCCAATTTTAAAAATAATTCACATCCTCACCTTTAAAAACAAGCTTTTATCATTTATATTACAGCGTGCATACCATGAATAGGTTTACATTACCTGGAATTGGATTATGAGTTTTAAAAAAAATAGAAAAACAAGCAATGAAAGCAAGGATAGACAGTTAAAGGCAATCTCTGGAGAGTTTATACATCCTACAGACTTTTATAAATCTAGCGGTCTTTTTCAAAATAGCAAACAGGCAATTCGTCAGTTTCACATCTTATAATTGGTACAAGAGAAGGCCTTCTGGTTAACTGGTATTGTGGACCGATCCATTTTAATACACAGTCATGACTTGTTTATCTTTTCTTATTACTGTTTAAATAGCACATGTCACTTTAATTATCCACAGAGTGACAGCTTTATAGCAGTGACTCTTAAATCTGTTAGCTATCAATAGAATAGATGCACCCGACCTAATACAAAGCAGATCTAATACTTCATCTCTATGCTATCAATTTGGCAATTTCGTAGGTCACTGAGTTTTAAATGATGTTCAATCCTAAGTGTGGTCCATAAATCAATAAAATTAAACTGACAAAAAAAATCTTATCTTTCCTTTTTACCTGCTCGGAACAAGAAATATTAAAATAATTCAGTGAGTACTTTTGCCATTTATGTTAACCAAGTGTATTTTTTTAAAAATTGATATCTGAGTCGAGCCTGCAATGGTATCCATTGCTCCCTTGTCAATTCTCCCTTGTCACGGATCACATCTTTCTCAGTGACTCTCAGTGGTATCTTTAAATAGAGATGTTTCAGAAATGGGTGCAATTGTGAATTTTTATACGAATTAACTGCATTTTTATATTTCAAAAATTTTGCTGACGTTCATGAATTCAAATTGTTCCTAGTATCTTAATAAGGATTTTGTGTCGGTATTATCACAACCAATTGAAATATGATAACACTTTTCAGAAAGGGCAATCAGTTACTCAGAAGAGAAGGAAGGGCCCATCCATCTCCTAAAATCCCTAGTCTATCTTGAACACAGCATATTTGCGTAAATATAAGATTTTAGAAAATTGGCTCCGTGCCTCTAGCTTAGTGACTAGGGCGTCAGCCAAATACACAAAGCTGATAGGTTCAAATTCAGTCCAGGCCTGCCAAACAACAATGACAACTACAACCAAAAAATAACCAGGTGTTGTGGCAGGCACCTGTAGTCCCAGCTACTTGGGAGGCTGAGGGAAGAAAATTGCTTAAGCCCAAGAGGTGGAAGTTTCTGTGATCTGTGACACCACAGCACTCTGCTGAGGGTGACATAGTGAGCCTCTGTGTCAAAAAAAAAAGAAAATAGTATACCTGATTTATAATGTTGCCAAACAAGCACTGATAAGGACAAAAATAAGCAAGTCCCTTAAATTATCACCATCAGGACATGTCAAAGCTTATAATATAGGTAAATTCATCATATTCAAAAGTGGAAACATAGAAATTTTGCTTTCTTTTTTTATTCAATAAATACTTGAATAATCTGAATAGTAGACATTAATGACAAATTAGTCCACTAATTAGAAGTTTGTTTTAGGACATTTTTTCATACAAACACCAGGGGCTACATTATTTTGATGAGCAAATATAAATGTTCAAACTACTTGGGCAAGGAAAATGCATAACATCAAATGTTTAAAAAAAGAGAAACCTGTAAAAGAAAGTAAAATAACAGACAGGAAAAAAGTAATCTGATAATTTCACTAGGAAATGTAGTCCACGAGTTTAATAGGTTAAGCTTAACCTATTGGATTTGAAAAACCCATCTTTACTTCTAGTCTGTAGTTAAACCAAAATAATTATAATGGATACTACCCTGCCTATGACTTTAAAAACTTATCAAAAGTAATCTGAGATCCTTACATTTGGTTTGATGTCTGATGATAAAATGAATTATTTTTTTCTGTTTTTTGCCTACCACTAAAACACATATTTTTCTTTAACCCCTCTATCAATTGTGTAATTTTTTTTTTTTGTATATGGCATACAGATTGGTATGGTTAATATTTACCAAAACTATAAACTTATTACATGAGCTATTGAGTTAGAATTCATTTAATATTGGTATCAACCACAATTAACAGAATTCTAAAGAAATGTCTGAAGGTAAAAATGTAATACCAAATTTAGGCAATATACCTTTGAAATCACACAAAGCTGAATTTTAGGCAAGACGACCTCAGCCAATTTTTCAAGGGGAAATCTTGATCAAACATCTGATCTCTCTAAACTTTAAGTTTCACATTTATAAAATTACAGAAGCATGACTAATTCAGACTTTATTATTATTATTATTATGCATAGTATGGTTAACTACATTTAATTTGGAGGGACATAGCAGGTCTTCAGTGAGGTACAAATCTATATATATTCATCAGAAGAGATCGGGGGAATAGAAAAATGTTTTTGGTTTGTTTGTTCGTTTGTTTGTTTTTTGCAGTTTTCTGCTGGAGCTGGGTTTGAACCCACCACCTTCACGTATTTGGGGCCGACGCCCTACCTTTGAGCCATAAGTGCTGCTAGGAATAGAAAAATGTACAACACAGACTGGATAAATCTTGAAATAAATGACCCACCTCTCTTAATTTACATATGTGGATATTGAGGAAAATAAGAAATCATACATAGTTTACTAAACTGGATTGGGCACTGACAGACTCCAAAGTCAACTGGTGACTGCTATTCTCTCCTGGCTCTTATAATTCCTTTCACCTCATTCATGAACAATCTGATGGTTCTATAGGCTACCTCTTTGACCACCAGAGTTGATTCAACTGATCTGACTGGTTGGTGGGTTTCCAACTATCTTCATTATTATTTGTGTGTGTGTGTGTAGAAAGAACACCCTTCCCGAATAGAAAGTAGCATTCTTTGATAAAAATATGCCATCACTCAACAATAATCAAATATGTCTGTATTTTTACTTCCTATGACAGGTCTTCTGTGCTCTGTCTACTTTGAACCCAAGAAGAACCAGATTTAAATTTCTGTCTACTAGGACAAAAATGAATAAGTAAACAAGAATAATACAGGCTGAGAAGTGATCAGTTCCTTAGTATATACATAGGAGTCTAAGAAAAAAGGATGGAAGAGCTCAGTAATTTTTCAGAAAATCATGAAGGATTTTTGGGAAAGGGGTAAAGAAAAAAATTTAATTGGTCAAGAAATATTGGTTTTTGTCATTCATTATATGCACAATATATGGTGGGCACTGTGAAAACATTAAGATCAAGGATTTATTTTGTTCAAATGTATCATCACCTTCATCCCTTAAAATTCTGTTTTTATTCTTTCATTCTTTAATCTACTCTTTGTTCTCTTTGTGTTATTTTTGATAATTCAAATAGTGGAGTAAAGTTTGTTTTAAAGTGGATTTTATAAAAATGGAAGAATCTATGGAAAAATTATAAAATCTCCAGTTGAGTTATATATAATGTATTCTCTTGCAGCAAAAATTCTCATATACCATGTTTCCCCTCAAAAAAGACCTATCCCCAAAATAAGTGCTAGCAGGATTTCTATTCATTTGTTAAATATAAGCCCTACCCTGATAATAAGACCTAGTGATGGGTGTGGCTATGCATTTCGGCACAGAGTGGTAAGGAAGGCTGGAATACCTTTTATCTGCCACAGCTCCTTTCTCTGAGCCATTTGCATTTGTGTCTGTGTGTGGTAACCCCAGTCACAGGCACCCTACTGCGCACATGCGAACGGCTAGGGGAAAGGAGTTCACGCATCACTAGCGCCAGCCCCACCAACGAGGTCGACTCCCCCTGTCAGGTTCCAGAAGAAGGTGACTTAACTATATTTGAATAAATGTAGATTGTATTATACTTAATAAAAATAAGACATTCCCTGAAAATAAGTTCTAGTGTGTCTTCTTGAGAATAAATAAATATAAGACAGTGTCTTCTTTGGGGGGAAACACAGGTATATATGAGAAGAGGCCAGTAGCAGAGTAGTATACACACCTACCCACAGGCCCACTCTATTTCATGTCTCAAACCTTTGGTACACACATCTGCACACACTCATGTAGTGCTCTAAGTAATAAGGTTCTACTTTTCACAAATATTATGCTGTCATTATTTCCAGATAAAAGTGACATTTCAAGAGACATGTTGTGTAGTATGAGGAACAGGACACATGACCAGGGCCATCTAAAACAACTCAGGCACTAGTCACTGCCTTTTACGGTCTCTCTTCATAAACAGTGACTATAAATAATTGAAAGACGAACAATTATTTTCATATCAGATAAACTACTCCCTATAAAACTGAAGTTCTGTTGTCCCCTCCTCTCCCTTTTTTTGAACTTTAGATATTTCTTTGAGTCCTCAGGCAATTGCAAACCAAGTCTATTAACAAACTAAACATTAATTCTACCAACATTCCTACTTTTAAAATTTCAGGCTCCTTGAGCCTGTGGCTCAAAAGGGTAGGGCGCCAGCCCCATATGCTGGAGGTGGCGGGTTCAAACCCAGGCCCAGCCAAAAAAAAATAAAAATTAAAAAGTAAATAAAAATAAAAATTCAGGCTCCTTTTAAATGTATCAATTGATATGTTATAAATCTTACATTTCATATCATATATAATGCTCATTTCCAGAGCAGTTGCTTATTTTAGATTTGCCAATAATTGAGTCAAACACATTGGCTGTCACAGTAGAAAATTTTTTTTTCCTTGGGACCACAGGGTTTTATTAGGTCAAGTACATTAACTGCCATAAGCTGTATTTACCTCATGCTAGACTTGAACCTGGGACCTCATGAAATGTATGTAACTCCCATATTTATTGACCAAATAAAACACAGTGACCCCAAGCAAAAAACTTGGTTTTTAGAGTAGCTGTCAATGTGCAGGACCTACGTGAGTTACATTTACTTCATGAGGCCCCGGGCTCGAAACTAGCATACGTTAGTACAATTCAGATGGCAGTTGATGTGTTAAGGAAAGCTTACTTGAAAAATGCACAAGGTATTTTAGAACTTTGTCCAGAGTTTTAAAAAAATATATATCATCATCAAAAAATAAACAGTACAAGAAAAGAATCAAAAAAATCTCTTCTGCAAGCATTTCAGTATTTATTTCTCATCGTTGAATTTGTATTTGATAAATATTATAAGATGTTAGCCTAATTGGGTACTGATACATCCATCAGGAATCTCTAAACCATTTCCCTATGAACGTATGGGAGTAAGAAATAAAATTCATAGTTTAAATCAAAGCATGACATTTCCTGCATAATTTTATGTTTTAAAGTTAAACTATTCAAAGAAAATAAACTTCAGCCATTAAAAAAAAAAAAAGTGCTTCTGACATTCATGTCAACAGGACTTGAGTCAGCCTGGCTCTTCTGATGGTGCAATTTGCTTGGCTCAATATCGTCAATTATAATTCCACTTTCCTGCTAAGTCGGTACAATTAGGTTGCCACAGGGACTTCATTACTGCCACAGGGAGGACAGAAGCTGAGGTATACAATTTTTGACCTACGATGCCAGCACTACTAAACAATTACTGGAACAAAGGTCTATGAAGGAACAGTAAAAACTGTGGTCTTAAATATTGCTGTGCTATTATATCAACTCAAAAAATAGAGCAAAGCCATAAAAAAAAAACGTTAACGTCAGAGAAATTTTGTTTTTCCCACTAATCTGATTTGGGAAGTTAGCTATACATCAATTGTTTTTCATTTATTCATTTATGCATAATTCAGAGTGGGTGTTATCTCCATGTTTTAGATTCTGAGTGTTAAATTTGAGGGAGTTCGAATTTGCGGATATCTGATATGACCCCAAATAAATCTTCAACAAGCAAGAATGATGTTGTATTATTTACTTGACATATTCTTCTTTATTTGTTTATAACAATATAAATTGCAGCGCTAAAGTTTGTATCTTACTGTATTATAGTCCCAGTACTCTTTTTTCCCCAGCATGCATGTTCAATTTCATCCCCAGACTTTATTCCATTTAGAAATATGGAAAATTGGGCGGTGCCTGTGGCTGAAAGGAGTAGGGCGCTGGCCCCATATGCTGGAGGCAGCGGGTTGAAACCCAGCCCTGGCCAAAAACTGCACACACACAAAAAAGAAATATGGGAATTACATATATATAATCTGTGTTACATATAGCACACAGTTTTTTTATGACTAGGCATTATAATTTGGCATGTATACTTATGACTAAATTGAAATAATCCAAAGGAATATCCTATCCATCTCCAATTTCTTCTACTTATATAACTTGCACTTAACCCTTTATCAGTGTCTGTAGAAAGAACCTGATAGAATTTTTTCTTTTTTTTTAAGTTAATGTGGGGGTTCTTACAATTAGAGATTAATTGCGTGGGTAAAGTCAAGTCCAAAATCTGAGTTGTAGTTTAGTTGTTCACACAGGAGGTCTGTCATATACCCCTACCTCATACCCAATAGGTGGGAACTTACTGAGCTTCCTCTTCCCTTCTTGAATTTAATTGTTTTTCTCTTGTGTGGCCCTATAGTTGTTGATCTACTGTTTCTAAAGTAATACTGAGCATATGGGACACTTGCCTTTCCATTCTTGAGATACTTAGGAGGATGTTCTCCTAATCCATCCAGGTATATACAAAAGATGAAAAGTCTCCATCTTTTTTACAACTGAATAGTATTCCATAGTCCATGTACACCAAAAATTATTAATGGGGGCAGTGCCTGTAGCTCAGAGGAATAGGGTGCCAGCCCAATATGCCAGAGGTGGCAGGTTCAAACCCAGCCCCCACCAAAAACTGCAAAAAAACCAAAAGTTATTAATGCATTCATGGGCTGATGGGCACCTAGGTTGTTTCCACATCTCTGGAATTATGAATTGAGCTGCTACTAACATTTGAGCATAAATGTTCTTATGCTCTAACAACGTTTTTTTCTTCTGGGTGGGTAGCTAACTAGTAAGAGGCTTGCAGATCAAATGTGAGGTCTACCTTTAATTATTTGAGGATTCTTAATACTTCTTTCCAAATAGGCTATATAACAGTTTGCAATCCTACCCCTATTACGTAAGTGTACCCCTCTCTCCACACCCACACCAGCATGTTTTTTACTACTACAGCTTTATAGTATATATGTGAAGATTCATATTCAGAATTCTATTTTCAATGGGCATACTGATTGATTCCTTTCTTAATTATAAAGGGTTTCTTCTTTTCTGAGTCGTAGGCTCTATTTCTTTTCTATATACCTTAATGTAATATACCTCAATGTAATATACCTCATCCATACTATTGAGTCTTAAAAATCCTAAGATATTGCATTACTTTCCTTATTCTAAAAAAGCATCAACATCCATAAAACGTTTAAAAAGCCTACTTTTAGGCAACAAATCAATAATTGAAAGACTTTTTCAATGAAAAATTTTATTCTATGTAGAACTGATATTTAAATTCTACTGAGTGTTCATTAGTTTTCAGGCACTAAGATGGGCTCAGGGATTGCAATTTTTTTCTTTCTCTTTCTTTTTTTTATTGAGAGAGTCTCACTTTGCTCCCTTGGTAGAGTACAGTGGCATCACCGCTCAAAGCAACTTCAAACTCTTGGGTTTAAGTGATTCTCTTGCCTCAGCCTCCCAAGTAGCTGGGACTACAGGTGCCCACCACAACACCCGGGTATTTTTTTGTTTTTAGCAGGCTGGGGCTGGGTTTGAACCCACCAGCCCCAGTGCATGTGGCCAGCACCCTAATCACTAAGCTACAGATGCTACCAGAGGACTGTAAATTATTAAAGAACATGAAACTATCTTTAAAGATATTCAGAGTTTACTAAGACAGGCAGATACACAAATAATTACAGTACAGTGCAATAATCTCACTCTCACTCAGACAAGCCTGGAACTCCTGAGCTCAAGCAATCCTCCTGCCTCAGCCTTCCACAGTGCTGGGATGACCGCATGAGCCACCGTGCCTGGCTAGTTCCACTTTTTCAAATGTCCCACTAGACTCTTCTCTCCTAGAAAATCACTCTTATCCACTCCCATTTACTTAAAGCCCTTCAGGCAAGAATAAATACATATCATCTCCAAAATGACAGTATTATTTTTAGAAAATCCACTAAACCTTGCCTCAAAGTCAAAGCACACTACGCCTGGCAGGAAATCAAGGCAGGCACATGTGCATCCGTGCCCATGTGTATAATATGTATAAATGTGTGTGTAACAGTTATGAATGCCCGACATGCACACACACGCAACACGCACTGAGAAGCAGCTGGGAAGAGGCAAGGAATCGATCCACAGGCAGAACTCTAACAGCCCAGCAGGTTTGGCAGCTAGAGGTGGATTGAAGTCCAGTGGCTGCTCTCAGATCCCACAGAGCCCCATCAATGAGCAGCTGGCTGACCTTAACCAATTTTCCACCTGTTTGCAGCCCCATCTCCCTTCCCTCCCTTCGTAAGGATGTCAAAAATACTTAGCTCTTCCACCTTTAATAGTCTATGTCTCAGCCTTGGCAGAATGCCCACAGGAGAAAATAAATTAAACAAGAGATTCTTTCTAGAATGACTTACAGTGAAAACAAGGCAGCCCCTTATTGAGCAGAACATTTAATTGTTCTGATAATTGTCACATTTTTAGGAAGGCAGCTCTGTCACGTTCATACAGCAGATGATACGATACAAACTCTGTATCGGTTTGAACGAAGAAGAAACCCGTTAGGTTTTCGGGTACGTAGGAAAAATAACAGACCTACTCAAAAGAAGGGGAAATGCACATTCAGGAAGACAGAAGGGAAACGGCAGCCCTTGGACGTCCAGCTCATCAGTTTCCACTGATGAATAATGAGAGGAACCAAGCTGCCACCTTCAGATAGATGGACTCTGAATCTTCCACACAGGTCGTGGTCTTTATCTCACTTAGTATCTGCCATCATGATGGGTGAGCACACACTCTGCAGTATTTGTAAGCCTTTCATCTGAATGGATTGATAGCTCCAGACTCAGTCTTTTATGGCTGGCTTCAGGCAAAATATTTTATAGAGCCTCCCCCATTAGCATGTGGCAAAAGTGAAAGGCTTTGCGTTAACCGCATCCTGCTGGGCACAGAGGGACAGACCAGCCCAGAAGCTGTCCCAGAGCCAACAGGATGGGAGAAATAAATGCTTTCTATGTAAAATGTTTGGTGGAAGATAATTTCTCATTCATGAGTAAAAACCATTTCAGCTTTTAACCAGGATAATTAGCATTTTCCTGGACCAGAGAATAAAAACCTTTTAAGTGTTTAACCAGGATAATTAGCATTTTACTAGACCAAATATATATTTTCATTTCCCAAATAGATATTTTCGTACAGTTTAAATGACAATAAAAGGTTACAGAATTTTTTTTTTTTGTAATAAAGAACCCCTATTGTTTATTTTGCGTGTGTGCGTGTATTAAACCAGGATTTATCGAGATCCGGTCATTGCAGCGGCTCCAAAAACATTAAATGATAGGTTTAGGATATGCTTAATGTGTTTCAGTTAAAAATTTAAAAAAAAGAAAAAACTGAAAAGGAAAAGAAAAAAAAAAACTGCTGACAACCTAAAGCAAACGCTGAAATCTAAGTCACGGTCGTAGATTAGAAAATTAAGAACATTCCATAAATATCTCTAAATGCCTGAGGTAGTTTAGTAGATACCACTTTGATTAACCTACAAGCAGTCATGAACTATTTATAGAGATTTTTTAGATCATTTCAACTATTTCTGAGAGTATTTTAAAAATTTTTTAAATTTAACGAGCTGTAATTGGTCCCTTCTAACAAAACTTGGCTTTATTAACGCAGATGCTGGGCTATTTCTCCAAGCATTTTTTGGAGGAAATAACAAATATACATACAAAAAAAAATAAGCAGAACATCTCTTCAAAAAATTACTTCTGTCCTCTTCACATTTTCTTTTAAATCTCATAAGACTTGTACTTTCAGCCATGGAACAAACTATTCAATCAGTCACCAGTGTTTGATTATACGATCTCTTTTCGCTCCATCTAGCAATAGCATTTAACTCAAATGATTATTTTTTCCTTCTGTGACATTTTTTTGACTTGCCCTTCTAGACACCATTCTCTCTTTGTTCTAATTCTACCTTACCGACTCAGCACCTTAGAATTCATTATTCCATTTTCTGCATTTACTCAGTCTCCATTCCCTTGAGTGGCCTTGGGCTTAATCCTTATTTGTTTATCCATCTATTGTTTTTTAAATCACATCTATTTACTGATGACTCACAAATGTAAATCTCCAGAGATTTCTCTGAAACCTGGGACCTGTCATCTGTATTTGGATAAGGTGACTACTCCCTGGGATCTACCCTTACAGAGATTACTCTACTCAGAAGGGATAATGTTGGAAATTTATACCCTACTAGTAGTCAGTTATTAGTTAAGGATCCTCCTAGGAAAGGGAGTTAAATCTGCTAGGCATTTTCTGAGAACGGGAGTTCACATTAGCTGGGTATGATTCTCCAGTATAGCACCCATGGGATGAATGCACCTGCTGAAAATGTGAATCATGGCTTAAAACAAAACCAACAAAACAAAACAAATAAGGTCCAACACATACTATACTCTGAATTGAGTATGTTATGGGTGTAACTATAATTTTAACTAAAAACATTATATATCTATCTTAAAATTAAAGGTGTTCTTGTAATATACTATTAAGTATGAAATTGAGAAAAAAGAATTCGTTTATCATTTTTAAGTATATATTAACACAATAATATAATAGTATTACCCACCACTTTGTTAAAAAAAACATTAATTAACATAGAGTTTAGTCCGTCTAGTAACCTTTTTCTGATCACTTTAACCTCAAAGTAATGATAATTATGAATGGGCTACGTGTGGTGGCTCATGCCTGCCATCACAGTACTTTGAGAGACCAATGTAGTAGAATCTCCTGAGTCCAGGAGTTTGAGACCATCCTGGGAACATAGGGAAATCCTGGCTCTACAAAAAAATAAAAAAAAAAAATTAGTCGGTCATGGTGGCACGCACCTGTAGTCCTAGCTACTTGGGAGTCTGAGGCAGGAGGATCACTTGAGCCCAGATGTTCGAGGCTGCAATGAGCTATGGTCTTGCCACTGCACTCCAGTCTGAGTGACAGAGCAAGACTCTGTCTCTAAAAAAAGAAAAAAAATAAATTGGGTATACATTTTTCTGTACATTTCTTTATACTTATACTATTTATGTCCATATGATGTGTAAAATCTATGCTTATATACATAACATAAAATGGATCATACTGTAAATACCGTCTTATAACTTGATTATCTTTCTGCTAATATTATTTATGTGATTCATTTATGTTTTATGTGCAGGTATAACTCATTCTACTGTCAATTCTATTTATGATTAAATCATAATGTATAAATTTAATTTTTTTGATGGACATGCAGCTTGACTTTATTTGATTCCTAATATAAAAAGTGATTGATGGGAGGCTCCTATAACTCAGTGAGTAGGGTGCTGGCCCCATATACCGAGGGCGGTGGGTTCAAACCCAGCCCCAGCCAAACCACAACAAAAAAAAAAAATAGCAGGGCATTATGGCGAGCATCTGTAGTCACAGCTACTCAGGAGGCTGAGGAAAGAGAATCACCTAAGCCCAAGAGCTGGAGGTTGCTGTGAGCTGTGTGATGCTGCCACCGCACTCTATAGAGGGCGACAAAGTGAGACTCTGTCTCTACAAAAAAAAAAATAATAATAATAAAATAAAATAAAGTGACTGACTAAACATTCCTTCATTCCTTCTTTGTGTACATGAGTAAGATATTCTTTAAAGTTTATACCTAGAGAGTATTGTAGGGAGAAGGGCAGATACAAATATTACTAAAATAAAACAAATAGAAGATGGGCGGCACCTGTGGCTCAAAGGCGCAGTGCACCAGCTCCATATGCTAGAGGTGGTGGGTTCAAACCCAGCTCCAGCCAAAAACTGCAAAAAAAGCCCAAACAAACAAACAAAATAAATAGGAGAAAGTACTTAGTTACTTGAACTTGATTCCTTTCTGCCAAGAATCATGAAAACAAATATTCAAAGGAATGTTTGTAAAGTTAACTTTTTGGAATATTTATATATCTATTAGAATATAAATATTTATCAAAAAGATGAAATAGGAGCTGTTTTCTTCCTCTGAACCCATTTGAATATGTAGAGCACACTGGATGGTACCTCCTATTGGATCCTTTAGAGAACTTATCCACAACACTCACTGGGATTATCTTTTCTTATTGGTAGAAGAAGATGATAGATCTGAGAAAATCTATAAGGCTATAGTGAAAAATTGCACTAGAGAACAAAATAGAGGAAAAGGCATTTCTATTTGATTCCAAGTTCATTGCTAGAAGAATTTCATCCATTTCTCTAAACTAATCCCTCCAACAGTATGATGCTGATAAATATTTTTCTGCTTCAAGAAAACAATTATGTCTGAGTCACATACTTTTTTAAAACCTGAATTTCAGACAACATCTACCTCAAAATATGGTATAAATTTGACTTATACATATGCCATTTAGGAAGCTTTGTTTAATTAACAGTGCATATGGAAATGCACAGCCTGGACAACTTGTATAGGTTTCATGCATTAAAATTCCACATATCTTTCAAGATTCCAAGCAAATTCCTATTTATCTTTGAAGCAGTCTCCATAAATAACCTGATGTTTTCCTTCCTCCATGCTTGTAGGACAACATTTTAATATCTTGTTACAGCATACTGCATTTGTCTGTTATGACTATATTATCCCTCACCAGAATTTAACCATCTTGAAAGCCGTAACTTTCAACCATGCATATATGGTATTTCATGACTGCCACTTCTCAGCTGAAGCACCAGTGCCTCAGAGTCAGATCTTGAGAATCACAGCATAAAAAAGGTAGTGGCACCAACTAAGGAAAAGTCAGATTGATAAGCAAGGCAGAGCTATCACATGGTTTTAATTCAGAAATCATCTCCTAGACCTACAAAGGTAAAGTCAGAGAAGCAATGCTAAAAAAAAAAAAAAAAAAAATAGGAATGATATCTGAGACACAGGAGGGTATTAATAGGGTAGATAAAACATTTTGGGAAAATATCATAAACAATCTACTGTGAAGTAGCAAAGTGCCCTTGGCCAAGATCTATTGTTACTTTTAGGCCAATCCAAACCTTTATTCTCTAAGGTTATTAGCTTTGGAGATAAAACAACAAGATGGTATTGTTTAGAAAGATTTTTTGAAAATGATAGACATACAGAGTCACAGAAAGTTAGAAGTAACTCAAGGTAACTGTTTATTATACTTCCAGGATGGAACTGAGACTATGGTAAGTTAAGACTCTTAGGTGTGATCATATAGCATATAATAGTCGAAAAAAGGCAGCTCAAAATGCAAGAATTGACATTGTTAAAATGGCTATATTACACAAAATGATCTATAGAGTCAATACAATCCCCATTAAAATGCCATAATATTTTGCAGATTTGAATAAATAGTCCTTTGTTTCATATCAAACAAGGGGAGAGCCCAAATAGCCAATGCAAACCTATGAAATAAGAACAAATACAGAGACATTAGTTTACCAGGCCTCAGGCTATATTACAAGGCTGTCATGATCAAAACAGCATGGTATCAGCACAAAAACAGAGACATAGACCTTCAGAAGAGAGAGAGAATCTAGAGATGAAACCATCCTCATGTGCCATACGATCTTTGAAAAATAAAACATACAAGGAAAAAAAAAGAATCCTTATTCAATACATGATGCTGAGAGAAGTTAAAAACCTCTTGTAAAAGAATAAAACTGTACCTACACCTCTTAATACTCATAAAAATTAACTCATGATGGAAAAAAGATTTAAAACTAAGACATGAAACTACAAAAATCTTAAAAACAGATGTGGAAAAAACTCTTAAAGATATTGGCCTAGGCAAGGAATTTATGAAGACCCTATTGGCAATCATAGCACCAATAAAAATAAATAAATGGAATAAATAAATAAATAGGATTTGATCAAGTTAAAAAGTTTGTGCCAAGGATACTCAATCAGCAAAGCAAACAGACAACTGCAGCATGGGAGAAGATAACAGCGTTCTACACATTTGACAAAGGGCTGATAACCAGAATCTGTAAAGCACTCAAATCACCAAGAATACATCAAAAATACCATTGAAAAGTAGGCAAGAGACATAAACAGAAACTTCATATGAAGGTAGACAAATGGCCAACAAAGACATGAAAAAATGGTCATTGTCTTTATTCATCTGGGAAATGTAAACCAAAACCACAGTGAGATACCACCTAACCCAGTGAAAATGCCTCACACCATAAAGCCCAAACAATAAATGCTGGTGTGGCTGCAGAGAAAAAGGAAATCCCATGCACTGTTGGTGGGACTGCAAACCAGTACCACCTCTATGGAAAGTAGTTGGGAGATTCTTTAAAGAACTCAAAGTAGACCTCCTGCAATCCCTCTACTAGAGATTTACTGAAAGGGCAAAAAAGACAATATATAGAAAAGACACTTACACACAAATATTCATAGCAGCAAAATTCACAATTGCAAGGATACGGAAATAACCCAAGTGCTCATCAGTTCATGAATGGAGTAATGAAATGTGCTGAAACTCAGTATCTTTTGTAACAATGTGGATGGAATTGGGGACCACTGGCCTAAGTGATGTATCACAAGATTGGAAAAAGAAGTACTACATCTTCTCATCTACTCAAGACTGAATTGGAAGTACTTGCTCAACACCTATAAATTCATATGGAAGCAAGAATCAGTGAAATTTAAGAAGCAGGGAAGGGAGAGAAGGCAGTGCTAAATTCCCACCTAATGCACGGGTATGTTGCACGCGTTCTTTTTTTTTTTTTAAACAGAGCCTCAGGCTATCCTGGGTAGAGTGCTGTGGCATCACAGTTCACAGCAACCTCCAACTCCTGGGCTCAAGCGAGTCTCCTGCCTCCACCTCCCAAGTAGCTGGGACCACAGGCACCCGCCACAA
>CAUYTI010090255.1:0-10402 GCA_963575145.1 Galago senegalensis
AACCTCCAACTCCTGGGCTCAAGCGAGTCTCTTGCCTCTGCCTCCCAAGTAGCTGGGACCACAGGCGCCCGCCACAACGCCCGGCTATTTTTTGGTTGCAGCCGTCGTTGTTTGGCGGGTCCGGGCTGGGGATTCGAACCCACCACCTTAGGTGTACGTGGCTGGCACCTTAGCTGGTTGAGCTATAGGCGCCGAGCCAGAACCTATATTTTCTAAAACAAAACCATTTAGAGAATGAATAGTATTGTTTTATAGTTTTGCAAATCCCTGTAATGTCTGGCTTAATAGAAGGCAGCTTATTCATATCTGCGTCTGTGTTCAGTCTATTGTGTATATTGTTTTGACTGAAGTAGATGAAGGAAATCCAGATTTTTGTACAGATTTGTAGCTGGAAAAAGTAGTATCAATATTTTATTTATTTATTAATTATTATTATTATTTTTGAGACAGAGTCTTACTATGTCACCCTTGGTAGAGTGCCGTGGTGTTACAGCTCACAACAACCTCAAATTCTTGGGTTTAACCTCAAATTCTTGCCTTAGCCTCACAAGTATCTGGGGCTACAGGCACCCACCACAATGCCCAGCTATTTTTTTTTTTTTTTTGTAGTTGTTGTTTAGCAGGCCCGGGCTGGGTTCTAACCTGCCAGCCTCCGTGTATGTGGCCAGAGTCCTAACCACTGAACAATGGGTGCTGAGCCAGTGTCAATATTTTAATAGCCTTTCAGATCATTGATAGTCTTCTTTGATATGTTACCAAAACTGGGCAAATAGCAGTTTTCTAAAAAAATTAGTTGCAATATGGAATCTCTCCCCAAATCAATGAACTTCTCATAGTCTGCTAAATTAAACTCAATTGGTCTATCTCACATTTTGCTTTTTAGGTCACTATTAAAATTTGCTTTAAATATTTTTTGGGGGGAAGGAGACACCACAATTCTCTTCAATGAACAGAAGCATTTTTACAGTAGCCTTTTATTTTTTATACCCATTATGTCATGAATCAATAGGGAATAGGTTCTAGCAGCCCAAGCTTCTTTCCATTGGTTATCACAAAGTATGCTTCTCTGGGTGGAGCAGGCTGGTGCTTCAGCTGGACCTAGGTACCTTTCTCTTTGGTGTCTTTCTTTTTCGGATCATTTTCCTTCATGAGTTTCAGAAAGCTCTCTCAGCTCTTAGAGTGCTTAATAGGTACAATGCAAACATTAATCCTCTTGGCATGAATGTTGCCCTTAACTTAGTTTTTACAACAATGCTAAAGGTATGCTGGGTAACACCATAGACTCTTCTAGTTTTGCTGTGGTAACATTTGTGGGGTGTGCCTTTTTGAACAGCACCTATTCCCTTGATATTTATAATACCATCTTTTTTGCAGGTTTGCATGTATGTGGCCAAAGGAACAACTCCATGTTTTATAAAATGCCTAGAGAACATGTATTGTGTGTCTCTCTTCTTTCCTTTTGGGTTTGTCATTTTGGTAAATTACTGGAAGATGGTGTCTCTGGCCAAAAGGCTACTCACATTTTGACTAGGTCATTTATTCATGCCTGATTTTGTAACATTATGTGTTGATCATTCTGAAAAAATCACGATTCAGTGAGTCACGCAGATCCCATAAAAGTTCACGTTTTTCATTTTTGAGAAAATGTCTGCTAAATGCCCAAGTCTGAATAATCATTGTTTGTCATTCTTTCTCATAAAAATGACTTTCTATGAAAAAAGCAGGTAGCTCAACTTGCAATGCAAACCCAGGTAAATACTTCCACTACTTTGGTACTCAGCAGGAGTGCTTTATAAGCAGACTATTATTAGCAAGGCTCATACTAAAGGGACACATTTTACTACAACTAATAATTATTATTCCATCAGGGATATTCTTGCATGAAGCTGGCCTTTTTTTTTTTTTTTTTGAGATGAGCCTCAAGCTATCCCCCTGGGTAGAGTGCTATGGCATCACGCTCACAGCAACCTCCAACTCCTGGGCTCAAGCGAGTCTCCTGCCTCAGCCTCCCAAGTAGCTGGGACTACAGGCGCCTGCCACAACGCCCAGCCACCTTTTGGTTGCAGCCATCATTGTTGTTTGGCGGGCCTGGGCTGGGGATTCGAACCCGCCACCTTAGGTGCATGTGGCTGGCGCCTTAGCCGCTTGAGCCACAGGCGCTGAGCCAGGCTTCTCAAACTTTAAGGCGCGGGCAAATCACCTGGAAATCTTATTAAAATGTAGAGTCCAACTCAGTAGGTCTAGGGTGGGGCCTGGGATTCTGCATTCCTAGCAGCTCCCAGAAAATGCAGAAGTTCTTGATTAACTTCTCATATTGAGTAGCAGGGATGGCAGCAATGAGTTATCTCAACCCAGAACTGGAGTTTAGTTTTGCTCTGGAGGGAAAAATGCATGAGGCAAGCTGTGCCATGAAAACTAAGTACAGTGTGTATCTGGGATCTTCTTTTTCTTTTTCTTTTCCTGAGACAGTCTGACCATGTTGCCCTGAGTAGAGTGCTGTACTGTCACAGCTCACAGCAACCTCAAACTCTTGGGCTTAAGTGATTCTCTTGCTTCAGCCCCCCAAGTAGCTTGGACTACTGGCCCTCCCCACAACGCCTGGCTATTTTTTTGTTGTAGTTGTCATTGTTGTTTAGCAGGCCCTGGCTGGATTTGAACCTGCCAGGCCCAAGCCCTAACCCACTGAGCTCAGGGGAGGGGAATATGATTCTTTCCCAACCCGCAAGACACCAATGAATCTCTTTTATATTTGAATTTCTCCTCTTTTCTTAGATTTCTGTCATTCAGTCTATTAACGGTGATGGCACTGGCGATTGCCTGGATCCCTGGAAATTGGGGTTAAAGAAAGAGGCTCTGCTCCATACCTGGGATCTAGGACATTTTGGTGTAGTAGTTGTTTATTTGAATAAATTCCTCTGGTAATAAGCCCTTAGGGTATGGAGTTTGAGGCTAAGATGAAAGTGAGCACTGGCTGCAGCAACAATGACCAAAGCTGTTCCATTGTCACTTCAGTGCTGGCAAGAGGGATGCAGGTGCCCACAGGGCCTGACAGCAACATCCTTCTGGGTTAGTTATGACCCAGGCATCAAAGGAGGCCACCCCAACGCCCAGCTGCCAGGAGGAAAATGATAGCCAAAGGAAAAAACAAGGGTGGGGCCCCTGTGAAGAGACAAAATGTACCCTCACTTCATCAGGAGCTAGAATCAGCTGGGCAGACTACCCAGCCCTCGGCTAGAGTTCTGGAGGCTTCAGATTAGAGATGGACAGGCCTGTGTGTGTGTGTGTGTGTGTGTGTGTGTGTGTGTGTGTGGTGAAGAACAGGGTTAGAAAGGGGAACCCCCACTGTTACAGATTCTGTAACAGCTGGATCAAAACAACTAAAGATGACACACAGCCATTCTGGGAAGCCAGGGCAAATTCTATGATGGATTTGCTGGGCTCTGACCAATGTTGTTATTAATACCAAGTGTTTCCTGTCCTTGTTTGTTCTTCTGAGCCAACCTTTGTCCCTGCCCAGACACTAATTTTCCTGGTAGGACCCTTTGAGTTTCAGATAGATAACAGGATGAATAACTAGAGGGCAGAGAGAGACAGTTACTGCCCCGTATACAAAAGCACGGTTAGTTCCCTGTCTGCCAGCCTGGGTAGAGTCCCACACTTGGAAATAGAAAGTTAGAAACCCCGTGGTTAAGAGAAACTAGAATCACTAGGAACAGACAGCTTTGGACAGCCTGCTGCCTTCCTGCAGCCCAGTTGAAAACTATGTTGACCCCCATAGAAGCCCTGTGGTCATTCTTACTATAGCAGCTGGGAAGAGAAGGAGAGGCAGGAAATGGTTAAAAAAAAAGCGCTCGATGCTTTTGAAGTCTCAGTTAAAATAACGAGAGAGGAAGAAGCTGAGAAAAGCAGGAACTATTAGGAAAGCTGATTCACAGCGGCAGAAGCTCAGGTTCAATTGCCCTTGAGAAAAATTATCTCTCACCAATCAGTTCCACTGTTTGCATTCATCCTGCCTCCGAGAGCCTAAATCATAGAGATTAATGTGGAACATTATCTTTTTAAAATGCAACCCCCTCTGGGAATGGTAATAAGCCCTCAGCCATTCACACATTGTTGTGAATTAGTTTAATTTAGTGAGTGGGAATTAGAGTGGAGGAAATTTAGAGAGCAAGTCATCAGCCTGAACTTTTATTTTACACAGGAGGACGCCACCACCCAGAGAGGAGTAGTTTTTGCTTGCACTCAAAAGGCAGAGTTAGGCTGCCACCACTGCCCTCTTGGTTTCCTATGTGCTTGGCTAATTTGTGTTTTGTTGTCACTAATTACAACCAACCTACATGAAATGTTATTAGTCATCTGTTGGCTGGGTGAGATAGCTCACACCTGTAATCCTAGCACCCCTGGGAGGTGGGGCGGGGGCGGGGGTGGGGAGAGAGAGATTGCTTGAGCTCAGAAGTTTGAGACTAGCCTGAGCATCACAAGACCCTGTGTCTACTAAAAATAGAAAAACTAAGGCAAGAGGATGGCTTGAGCCCAAGTGTTCGAGGTTGCTGTGAGCTATGATGATGCCATGGCACTCTACCCAGGGCAACAGAGTATGACTGTCTCAAAAATAAATAAAAAATAAAAGTTAAAAAATAGCTGTCTGGCTCAGTGCCTGTAGCTTAGTGGTTAAGGCACCGGCCAAATACACCAGGGCTGATGGGTTGGAACCCGGCCCGGGCCTGCTAAACAACAGTGACAATTACAGCAAAAAAAAAAATAGCTGGGCGTTGTGGTGAGCGCCTGTAGTCCCAGCTACTTGGGAGGCTGAGGCAAGAGAACTGCTTAAGCCCAAAATTTTGAGGTTGCTATGAGCTATGACGCTACAGCACTCTACTGATGGCAACATAGTGAGACTCATCTCAAAAAAAAAAAGTCTGTCGAGTATGCTTGGTGCAGGATAGGAGCTGGAGACAAAAAATGGGACCTTCATATAATCGAGTTTATAGTCTAGTCAAGTGATTCAGATTCAAGTACCACCCCCAATAAATGAAGCAACTACAATTTCTGGTACATTATGAAGAAAGAAAACAAGGAATAGAGATAAAGATGCAGAACTGGCCTGGTGCAGTGGTTCATACTTGTTATCCCAGCACTTTAGCAGGCTGAGGAGGGAGGATAGCTTGCAGCTCGGAGTTCAAGACCAGTCTAGGCAAAATAGCGAGACCCTAGCTCTACAAAAAAATTAAAAGAAAAAGAAAAGAGACAGGGAATTATTTTATTTATTTACTTATTTATTTTTAAGACAGAGTCTCACTTTGTCACCTTTGGTAGACTGCCGTGGCATCATAGCTCACAGCAACCTCAAACTCTTGGGCTCAAGTGATCCTTCTGTCTCAGCCTCCCGAATAGCTGGAACTACAGGCCCCGCCACTAAGCCCCATTATTTTTAGAGACAGGGTGCGGCTCTTGCTTAGAAGAGTTCTTGGTCTGGAACTCCTGAGGTGAAGAGATCTACCCACCTTGGCCTCCCAAAGTGCTAGGATTACAGGTGTGAGCCACTGAGCCCGGCCTAATTTTTTATTTTTTAGTTTGCATAATCTGCAAATTTAATTACTTTAAAACCTCTAAAACTATCCCATGTTCATTAAATAGAGCCAACAATACAGGGCCTGTTTAAATTATAAGAAAAGGGCCAGGCAGGTGCCTCACACCTATAATCCCAGCACTTGGGAGGCTGAGGCAGGTGGATTGCATAAACTCATGAGTTACAGACCAACCTGAGCAAGACAGAGATCCCGTCTCTTAGAAAATAGCCAGGTGTTGTGCTGGGTGTCTGTAGTCCCAGCTACATGGGAGGCCGAGGCAAGAGAATCACTTGAACCTAAGTGAGGTTGTTCTGAGCTAAGATGCCATGGTACTCTACCAAGGGTGACCAAGTGAGACTGTCTCTAAATAAATAAGTAAATTACAAGAAAAAAATGTGTCCTGCAACAACCAAGTATTTTATAAAACCAGCTGGGTTGGTGATGAGGGTGGGGGAACAGGAGAGGAGGGGGCACCCTGGGCAGGTGGCTAGGTCTGGTAGCTAGGGAACTGGCTAGGGAAGAGAAAGGAAGGGGGGACTCCCAGATGGGAGGGGACAGAGTGTCCTAATGGGAGGAGTGAAAAAGAGGGGATCTGTGGGGGGCCTGACAGGTCAGTGCTTTCTTTCCCAGGGCATAGTGTTGGAAGGGGCTCTGTGTCATCCCCTGCCCACTCCTAGCACTACTAGAGCCAGTGACCTATGAGCCCTTGGTATAATGAACACCATATGAATCACAGATGTCAATTTGCCCCTCCCAGCTGACTCCTTTTGGCTGGAGCCCCCCTGTCTGGCTGGCCTGGCTCTTCAGGACTTAGGGCTCAGCTTCTCCTGGCTCCTCACCAATATGTTGTAGCCCCTACGCTCCAGCACCAGGGCAGCCTGGGGAGAAGCTGGGTGGGTGGTGTGTGTGTGTGTGTGAAGGTGGGTGGACCAGCTGCTGCTGCTGTTAAAAATACAAAAAAAAAAAAAAAATCAGCAGCATCTAAAGTGAAATAATCACAAAGTGAAATATTATCCTCAAACAGCTCCTGAGATCCCCAAACTAAAAGGCCGAGTACGGTGGTTCATACCTATTATCCTAGCACTCTGGGAGGCTGTGGCGGGTGGATTGCTCGAGCTCAGGAGTTCTAGATCAGCCAGAGCAAGAGTGAGACCCCATCTCAACTGGCAGGTGCCACGGTGGGCGCCTGTAGTCGTGGAAGGGGCTGAGTCAGGAAGATCACTTGAGCCCAGGAGTTTGAGGTTGCTGTGAGCTGTTATGCCACAGCACTCTACCCAGGGTGACAGAGTGAGACTCTACCTGAAATAATAATAATAAATTAAAATAAATACATTTTAAAAATGGGGACCACACTTTATGTAGTTCTGGGCCTAGGCCTCCTTCACATTTGGGTGGAAGCCTCATCAGACGCTGCTGGAGCGATTTGGGGGGCAGTGAATTCCTGGTATATGCCCACAGTTTCGTCTATAGCTTTGCCATCGGCTGCTCCAGCCACTGTATGTGAGGCTCTCTCTGCAGCTGGTTGTGGCAGTGAGGCCACAGGAACAGCTTCATCACTGGTCAGTGACAGAAGTGGTAATAATTGTTGAAGATCTATCCCAGTTTGAAGATGCCCAAGCTTTTTTTTTTTGCAGTTTCTGGCCCGGGGCTGGGTTTGAACCTGCCACCTCTGGCATATGGGGTTGGTGCCCTACTACTTTGAGCCACAGGCACCACCCCAATGCCCAAGCTTTCGAGCCACCTTGCCAGCGAATCTCCAGGTCTAGACCCAGTAAGTGCACAGCCACGTGTTGGCGAAGAGCTTGTGGCTGTTCCATTGCACCTACCACCCAGAGCAACCTGGGCCTCAGCAATCTTGGGGATGCAGGTGGCGGGGGCCGCGGAGCTTCCGTCTCCTCGGCCTGGTCTGGTGGTAGGGCCTGGTCGCAGGGTCTCGGCTCCCACGTGCCTGCTCATCGTCTGTGGCCGGGGGTTAACTGTCCGGGTAAGGGGCCGAGCTAGTAAGGGCTGGCGGCTCCTGGGGAGCCCAGGCAGGGAAACACCTCCACACGTGCCGCGGCAGCTCCAGCGCTCCTCCGCCCAGCGGAGAACCCAGCGGCAGGGGCTCCCGTGGTCCCTGCGCCCAGCAGCGGCCACACAGCGGGCGGCTGGGAGGCGCGATGGCGCGGCCAAGGCCCGGCTGGCGACAGCGCAGAGATTGACCGCTGCTCCGGCTCCCGCGCAGGCGGGGACAGCGGTCCGGCCGAGCGATGTGGCTTGTTCGCTCGGCTGCTGTCCCAGCCTGCGGCAGCGACACCTCGGCCTCCTTTCCCTCCATTGCAGCGCCCCTCCTCATTTCTATTTGATATTTACCTGGGAGGGAAATTGCTGGGTCCACATACATTTGAATTTTACTTGCAAATTCTTTGAGCAATTGTCATGAACACATGTTTTAAAATATTCAAAAGCTATAAAAGAATGTAATAATAAAAAGTAGCCATGTCACCTACCTCTGCTCACCAACCACTTCTGAAAGCCTTGCAGTTTGCCATGAGGTCACTTTTTTTTTTGCTTTTTTGGTACTCCGGTATTTTAATTAGTTACAATTACAGCTTTATAATCACATCCTAACTGGCTGAACTTCTGTTGTAGTTATATTAGTAAACTATATGTGTGCATTACTTTATAATTTACAATAAACTTCTTTTTTTTTTTTTGCTGGGGCCGGGCTTGAGTCGGCCACCCCCGGTATATGGTATATGGGGCAGGCGCCCTACTCCTTGAGCCACAGGTGCCGCCCCCACAATAAACTTCTATAACTACTCTCTCTATATTCAATCTTCTTTCATACTGAGGAGGTAAGTTCAGAGCTAAGATAACCAACACAATCATTTGACAGGTGGGTTAACTGGGGTCTAGGTAAACAAGTCCTTTGCCTAAGAATTTGTTGGGCTTCAGGGGGCAGAGTAAATCTGAATTTCTGCCTCTAAAACTATGGTAGTTATTATACCTGTATCAAGAAATCATTGTAGGCCTGGCCCTGGGTCTTGGGCCTGCAATCCTAGTACTCTGGGAGTCTGAGGCTGGTGGATCACTTTAGTTCAGGAGTTAGAGACCAGCCTGAGCAAGAGTGAGACCTGGTCTCTACTAAAAATAGAGAAACTAGCCAGACATTATGGCAGGTGTCTATAGTCCCACCTACTTAGGAGGCTTGAAGCAAGAAGAAGATCTCTTGAGCCCAAGAGTTTCAGATTGTTGTGAGCTATGATGGCACTTTACCCAGGGGACAGAGTGAGACTCTGTCTCAAAATAAAGAGAGAGAGAGAGACAGACAGACAGACAGCAGCAGTGTCATAATCTGGTAGCACCTTGCATTCAGGGTTCCTCTGCCTCCTGAGTCACTGTGGGCTGAGGGGTGGATATGGAGCCAAGACTGCCTCAGCCCAGAGTGCTCACAGAAGAAAGGGAAACTCCTATGCTTCCTTCCCACCAGCATTTCATTCAACAAGATAAATGTAGGCATTTGGTTTTGCACCACGGTCCCCCCAAGAGATGGTTTAAAAAAAATACTGATGATGACTCAGCTAGCCCAGCCCCTCTCCCCAGCCTGTTTATGCACTTCAGGGCTCAGGCTCAGAAACTGATTCATTTCCTCTTTTTCTTTTAGTTTCCTTTCTCTATAACCTCTTTCCTTTCTCCAGAGACCACCACAAAAATGGTCCTGTTTATAACCACAGAATTCTGGTTATAGTTTGGCCTGTCGCATTTCCACATGGGTGGGTGGGCACAGGGGCTTGCAGGGTTGCTAGCTTCTGTGTTTGGTATGAAGAACTTACTCATTTTCAGATTTAGTCCAGGGACTTTTTTTTTTTTTGAGACAGAGTCTCACTTTCTTGCCCCTGATAGAGTGGCGTGATGTCATAGCTCACAGCAACCTCAAACTCTTAGGCTCAAGCAATCCTCTTGCTTTTGCCTCCTCAGTAGCTGGGACTATAGGAGCATGTCACAATGCCTGGCTATTTTTTTCTTTTGTTGAGACAGTGTCTCACCATGTCACCCTCCATTGAGTGCTGTGGCATCTTTTGCCTCAGCTTCCCAAGTAGCTAGGACTATAGGAGCCTGCCACAACGTCCGGCTATTTTTTGGTTGCAGTTGTCATTGTTGTTTAGCTGGCCTGAGCTGAGTTAGAACCTGCTAGCGTGGGTGTATGTGGCTGGTGCCCTGCCCATTGAGGTATGGGCACTGCTTTTTTTTTTTTTTTTCTGAGACAGAGCCTTAAGCTGTCCCTCTGGGTAGAGTGCTGTGGCATCACAGCTCACAGCAACCTCCAACTCCTGGGCTCAAGTGAGTCTCCTGCCTCTGCCGCCCAAGTAGCTGGGACCACAAGCACCCGCCACAAAGCCTGGCTATTGTTTTTTGTTGTTGTTGTTGCAGCCATCATTGTTGTTTGGCAGGCCTGGGCTGGATTCGAACCCACCACCTAGGTGTATATTGCTGCCACCTTAGCCACTTGAGCCACAGGTGCGGAGCCATTTTTTTTTTCTTTGAGAGAGAGTCTTACTCAGTCGCCCTGGGGTTGAGTGGTGTATGCCATAGCTCACGGCAACCTCAAATGCTTGGGCTCAAGCAATTCTTTTGCTTCAGCCTCCCAAATACCTGGGACTATAGATGCCTGCCACAATGCCTGGCTATTTTTTAGAGATGGGGTCTTGCTCTTGCTCAGGCTGGTCTCAAACTTGTGAGCTTGAGCAGTTGACCCACCTTGGCCCCCCCAGAGTGCTAGGATTATAGGCATGAGCCACATTTGTATTTTTTTTTTTTTTTTTTTGAGACGGAGCCTCAAGCTATCCCCC
>CAUYTI010090256.1:0-45129 GCA_963575145.1 Galago senegalensis
GCCTGTGGTCCCAGCTACTTGGGAGGCGGAGGCAAGAGACTCGCTTGAGCCCAGGAGTTGGAGGTTGCTGTGAGCTGTAATGCCACAGCACTCTACCCAGGGGGATAGCTTGAGGCTCTGTCTCAAAAAAAAAAAAAAGAAAAGAAAGCAGCGGGCCATCAGGACATATAATTCACATCATACAGTAGAACCTCCATAGCTAACCAGCTCTCGACCTTGACCAACTACTTAAGCTGACCTGTTTCTTACAGATCGGACATGTACCTCATGTACATGTCAGTAGGAGGTCTAATTCCTTATGCTGACCACCCCATATATTGACCAGTGTGTTACAATCCCTGAGGTGGTCAACTTACAGAGATTCTACTGAATATTAAGTGGCTTCCTAAAATAATATGCACAGAAATATACAACTTTATGATAATTTGTGTACCCTCTTCGTCATGAAACCCATTATGTGAATAAGCATAAAAATCAGTTCTATTAGTAAAACAAGCCTTTTAAACATTACAGGTAATAAAAAAATTGCACCAGACATTAAAGGGGAATTATTTTTTCAATGCTGTGTGTGTATTTCTCATACGCACTGTCTCCAAGTTATAGTAAAATGATATTTTCTTTAGAAAATATCTTTAGTGAATATGGACAATATAATTTTGAAACCAAAAAACTGGCTTTTGAGTTCCTGAAGAAAAAGAAAATACTGTTTTGAATATTTTATAAATTAAATTAGTGGAATTTAAAATCTCTTAGAACACAATAATGTTTGCACATAAACTTAATACAGAACACTGTGAATTTAAAAATATAACGAGGATACATATTCCAGAATTATATGCTCAAAAGAAAAACAAGTAAAATTTATGAGCGTTTTTTCATTCAAGAAACCTAGATTGTCGGGGAAACAGAATAAACACCCTGGAGATACTTTTTATAAAACTGCAAAAATGTAATTGACTGAGGTATATTTTTATATAGAATGTTATAAGTATAATATTACACATGCATATGTGGTAAAAAATATGTATGTATAATTTGCACTTTAAGGAGAAGCATTACTGTCTGTTAAAGTGTGAAAAGTTGTATGGTCTGGGGAGCCTTTAAAAATGATGTGGAAATTTATTTCGCCAGTTTTTTCTTTTATACACTGATTTTTTTCTCTTTTACTTTGGACAAACAAGAAAAAGAAAATCTGCATTACCAAGGGACCAGGTGCTGATTATTGACCTCCACAGGTAACTCTGCATCAGAAAGAGGCAGTAGTGGGGACCCCAGGAGACAATTTCATCTTATAGCCAGATGAGAGTTGACTAAGAAGTGGTGAATGTGTATATTCCACTGTTGTAGTGAAATGGCAGCACACATTTTAATTCTTTTATTGTCAATAAGAAATTTAGAAAATATAATTATGAAAATCCTTTAAAACAGGAATGTAGAAATAATTCTATTTTAATTATGTTGTAACAGTGAATTTATACCCAACAAATTGTTTAATCTTAATCCTCACAACTGTACTGGTAACTTCTTGCATTTAACCTGAGACTATGGAAAATAGTTGATGTCTAAGATTGTTTTGGAGCTCTTGCATTCTATAGTAACTTATTTGAGTAATAAACTAATAACGGCAATATGTTGAAGTTATTATGTTTTCAAACAAACAGCTTTTCCTTTATCTCAGAATGAAGGCATCCTCTTCTCTGAGTTTACTCAACTTAATCACGAAGTATATTTGTTGAAACAAAAAAACAGGAAAGGCATAAAAATACATTAAGGGTTGAGATAACGATAGTATTTGTATAATTATCTATTTTCAATTCATTTCAATGACAAACAAAATAGATTCCTATTGCCTATTTAAATTGCATGTGAAATTTATGGACACCTTGTATATTAAACATTAGGGGAAACGTGGGGTCTGCAGCAGATGACACTCCTCTACATGTGAGTGGGTCAGATGTCACTGGGAATACCTTCAAACGGACAATTCCCCTCAAATACAAACACTTTGTTTTTGAATGAAAAGTAGAGAAAAAGGTGAGGTATTTGAACCACTAGAAGTGAAAAATTGGAGACTTATGTTTTATAAAAAATTGTGTCATTCCCTTTCATTATTTTGAAACTTGGTAACTTTTCCATTAGCAAGAAACATCAGGACCTGTCTGTTTCTTAATGTGTAATCATTTTATTATACAAAAATGTCTAATTTGAAGACTCTTAATATAAATATCACAGAAGTAATAAAATAAAGGATGTTTTTATTCTTCTACTTAAGAAAAAAAAGCTAGTTAAATCAAATGTTACGCAGTGAGTAAATTAAAAGAATCACTGAGAATTAATGGCCACAGAATAAAGCTTTTGAATGAATGTTGTGTCACTGTACTGTGAAAATGAAAGCTTAACTTTGGACAAATAAAACATTCAGTCTTGTCTTTTCTACTCAGGTCCTAACAAGACATAAATGTATCATTCCTTAAGCAGTAATCATCTGATAGGATACTTGGTGGTTAGCAGGGGTGGGGTAGAACATAGCAAACACCAGTGTAACGGTCTGAGGACTTTTTTGAGTCTATACAGCCAGAGTAGTTTCTAGCTGGGGCTTAAAAACACAAGGTCATTCAACTGAGTTTGCAACTCATCCTGTACAAAGAGCCACATATCTCGTTGTTGACTGTCACTGTGGTCACCTTTGAAATCCTCCGCTTGGGAAGCTGTGCACTGACTCCAGCGCCTAGTCGTTCCTTCAAAGCTCTCTGTCTAAGATGAGTTTGTCACTTAATGGTCAGACCTCATACAACAGCAGCTCTGGTGGCCATTCCAGAAAAAGAGTTCCAAAATGGCTTTGACGGGTGGACTAGCACTGCCATTGGTGCAAAGCCTCTGAAGTGGAGTACGGTGAAGGGACCGTCGTGGTATTCGGCAATGGGAAAGGTAGCACTTTCTATAGGATGAGTTTGCAAACTTAATTGTCCCACATCGCATGTGACATTCAGTTGTTGACCTGCTCCTGCCCCAGCAGGGTGCATCTGCTACACACAACAGTAATAAATTTTAAAATAGACGAAATTAAGAAGCTAATGTTTTACCTGATTATAAAAAGATTTATTTCATACATCTAAATAGAGTAGGGAGATGTCTTAGATCATGCAAAACGTGCTTATTCTCAGATACCTTTTAAGGACCTTGCATTTAGAACACCCTATTGCAGGACAATTCCTGGTCAACTTTCTCAGAAAGCTGAGTCCTTTTTTTTTTCCGAATTTTTCTCACTAGACAGTGACCTGAGCCCACATCATTTACACAGACTGCTTAGTTGTTGAAGGTCAATTAGTTTGTGTATTAGTTTTCAGGGGCTGTCAGAACAAAATACTACAGACTTCCTGGCTTGAACAACAGAAATTTGTCTCCTCACCGGTCTGAAGGCCAGAGGTCAAAGGTCAAAGTGCCTGCAGGGCGAGTCTCTTCTGAGGTCTTTGCCGTTCGCTGATGGGTCTTCTGGCCACATCCTTGCCCGGTCTTCCTTCTGTGTTCTCGTACCTCTGTGTCTGCCTCTCTGTGTGTTTTCATCTCTTTCTATAAGAACAACAGTCACATTGTGTTAGGACCCCACCCTAACAACCTAGCTCCAAATTTAGTCACATTTTGAGGTTCTAATTGTTAAGAATTCAAAATATGAATGGGGGGAAACACTTCTGTGCATGACAGTCTGTAAGACAGAATGGCCAAATCTAATAAAGAAGTCCAAGATTATCAAAGGGATTTGGGTGTATACAAACACTTTTTACACTCATGCCTAGCTTCAATATCCACCCATCCAAGACATAACTCCTCTTCAAATATGAGGTTTGGAATTCTAAAGACTATCACCTTGAAAAAATAAAAGTTGTAATCCCTTCATTCACTCAACTAACTGGAAACATCTCATAGTCTGGAAAAACAAAAATTTTTTTTTAACTCTAAACAGAACTAAAAAGGCAGAACCACTTTATATTTTTAAAACTTGGCAAAAATTGTCATCATTCTACTTTTCTATCATCACATACAGATCCAATGAAAACTCTCCGAAACATCTAAAGACAAGCATAATGATTCTGTAAACCTACTTGTGAAACAAACTCTCCAGCTTGTAAAATGCAATCGCTTCCCTTGAATCTGGTAACGTCCCTGATAAATTATGCAGTTCCATATGCTCGGAAAATACGTCCTATGACTTTATCTTTCCAAAAAGATGATTATGTGGAAAGCGATAAATAATGGACGTTATAAGCAATTTAACTCATTCTTTTCTCTACATATGAGACGGTTTTATCTAGTTTCTTTTTTTATTATTTCATCAGACACCTTAAGTCAGAAACTTATGTATCCATTATATTTCTAAACATTAACATTTCAAAACTATTAAGAATAGAGTATAAATGTCTTACCACAAAAAATAAGCAAGCAAGGTGATAGTTACGTTAAACATTTCGATGTAAGCTTTCCACATTGTTTACCAATTCGGCACATTTTATCCCCAAAACTCATAAAAGTACACAGTCATGATTTAATAAAAAAATTTAAAAAACATTCAATCATAGTTCTTTATAAAAGTAAGTGAACCTAATGTCCTTGAAGGATGCAAAAATCACAATTTGAGGAAATACTTGTATCCAGAAAGGGTTTTGGGTAAATGGATAATTTATTATAAATACATAAATGAATGTTAACCTTCACATGCCACTATGCATTTAGATTGAGGAATTGGCTTTATAACATCACATGAAGAAGAAAAGTTGATTTAATTAGACTTATGCAGAAAACTCTCACAATAAGTTTATTAAGTAAATTATTTGAGCATGAGACCTATGGTCATCTGAGTCTCTGGGACCGAGAACACTGTCCTGAGACTTTTTATCAGTAATTCTGCTTTAGTTTTTAATTGACTCTATCCTAATCCTAATCGTACTCAACAATATCTCTGTGGGCAGTATTCCTGCCAGGCATAAACTAACAGCTTTTACTGAGGTCTCCATCAGATAAGCAATCTCTAGCGCACTGTGGAAGTCCCTTTTTTATTACCCTTGTACTTGCTTGTATTTTGTTAATGATATTATCTAGTGTTTCATCTTTTTCCTCTTAAAATGGAGAAGAAAATGAGGGATATGATTTGTTCCCTGAATAAAAATGGTCATTTTATTTTTACAATAAAGAAATCTCGATTAACTCCGAGAACTCTAGTATTATTTAAAATAAGAATTTTCTTTCTCACTCAAAATGAAAGTCTTGGAAAAACTTCAACCCAATGAAATTTGACTCAATGACTTTAAAACCGCAAAGCTATATAACTTATGGAACCACAAGCCAGATTCCTCTAGGAGGTACAGTGATATCTGCCTACTAGAATGTTCCAAGATTAGGAAAATGTGGCATCAGCCATTCTTTTAAGCAATTAAATTAGATGGGAGAGGAGGTGGTTTGTGCATTCTCCAGAAACACAGTGTTTCCTACTTTACCCATCTTTTGTATTTAGTAATTTACTTTGAGACAGAATCTCTGTTGCCCTGGCTAGAGTACTGTGGCATCATAGTTCACAAAACCCCCAGACTTTTGGGTTCAAGAGATTCTCTTACTTTAAGTCTCCTGAGTAGCTGGGACTACAGGTGCCCACCCCACTGCCTGGCTAGTGTTTCTATTTTCAATAGAGAAAAGGTCGTGCTCTTCCTCAGGCTGGTCTCAAACTCCTGAGCTTAGGGGAGCCACCCTCCCCGGCCTCCTGGAGTGCTAGGATTACAGGCTTGAGCCACTGTGCCTGGATTTTTGTATTTATTTATAAATATTACAGTACAGGCAAATTATAAATATTACTGTACTTTATTATAGTACAGGCAAAAAGTTTAATTGTACACCTTGCTGAACCCTCACAAAATAAATAGCATTTGTGTAATGAGCAACAGAAAAGTCAGGGAGTATAGTATATCTCCTGCTCAAATGCCCCTTGGGGCCTCTTGTATTCACTATCACTCCTGGGATTTGCCTGCAGAGAGTGGTTCTCACGGGTTTGTTTTTATGTTATTAAAATCACGGGTTCTCTACCCTGTCGCATCTGGCCTCATTCCCATCAGTGCTGACTTCTGTGCACTGTTCTCTCTGACATCTTAGTCTACAATGTGAATACACTATGTTACCGGCAGAGGGCGCTTGCGCGGTTCCAGTTTGTGGCCTTCATGACAACTATGCGTGTGTCCTCGGTACACCATGTGTGCACTGTTCTGAGTTTTTGTCTAGTACTGGAAGGGCTGGGATGTGAGATGGTGCATTTGCATTAGCAGACAGAGTCGTAGAGTTTTTCAAACTGTTCCAAGAGGACTTTTACCAATTCTTATTTCTACCCACAGTGTCAGAGACTTTTGATCTTTCTATAACCTTGTGAACACTTGCTCTTCCAAATATTCTTAAATATCGTGCTCTTCAGAATATCCTTAATTTCTGTTATTTTCTGTTGCTTTTTTTTAGCCATTTGGTGGCACCATATTGTATTGTGATTTTCATTTACACGAGCTTGATAAGATTCTACTGTCATCTATACCGCCCCTTGGTCACCTGGATATCTTTTTTAAAGTGTCTGCTTAAGTTTTCGGATATTTTTTCAGTAGGTTGTCTGCGTTGTATTATTATTTGTAAAATTTAGGTATTCCTGGAGTGTGTATTTTTTGAATAAATGCATCAAGAATGTTGTCATTCACCACGTACTACTTCTTCAATCTGTTATCATCGTTTCGCAATGAATAGAAAGTTTGAATTTTAATATAGTTCAATCCATCATGTTTTCCGTACAGTTAATAATTTTGATGTTCAATGAAAGGAATATTTGCCAGCGTTAGAACTGGAAAATCCATCACATTTTCTCTTCTTGGATTTAACTTTCATATTAATATCTGAATGCCTTCTTAAAATTATCTTCATGTGAGATTTCTAGTACAACTGAATTACTCAGCACCATTTGTATGAAATCTCTTCCTGCCACTGTATTGCAGTGTTATTGTAGGTACAATTCAGATGAATATTTATAAATGTATATTAATGATCTTGGTTCTGGACTCTTTTTCATGTCACAGATCATTTTGCCTATTCATGTTGCAATTCCATACTACATTAATTATTACGCCTCTTAAATGGCCTTTAATATTTGGAAGAAAATATACTCTAGACTTCTTCTCTTGACAAATTCCATAGTTACTTATGGCCCTTTACGATTGAATATAAATTTTGGAATCAGCTTATTGCTTTATTTTCACATACTGATTTACATTTAACTTTATGTCCTTATTTTATTGAATCAATTTTGATACTATTTAATAGAGTGATTTTCATGGGCTCCAGAAATTAGATATATTTTTCTTAACTATTTTTATAATGTATATGTTTTTATGTCTCTATGTGGCCAGTTTTTATTACAGGATGTCCATGTTTTTGAAGGGCTAAAACTAAAATGTTATGTTACGTTTTTCTACCTCCCTAGAAAAAAATATTAAAGGGAAATTTTTCAATCTGATAAAGAGCATCCATGACACAGCCACATATTTAGTGGTGAAGTACTTAGTGGTAACAATCTGAAAGCTTTTCTGCTTAGAAAAGAAATAAAACAACATTTTCTCCTCTCAACACGTCCCCTCAACTTCATACTGAAGATTCTAGCCACAGAAAGGAAATCTGGCAAGAAAAAAGGAAGAAAGTAAGAAAGAGAATAATATTGGGATGGAAATCCCCAATATTCAAATTTAAAGTAGGGATATCACCAGTGTTTCAACCGTATTTTAAAAACTAATAAAATATGAATACAGTTACACAAACAAATTTGATAAACACAAAAGGGACAAATTTTTCAATGCCAAAAACTGCCAATGCTTATGCAAGAAATAAATAACCAGAATGTCACTATATCTGTTAAAGCATTAGATTTTTAATTAAAACCCTCTTCACAAAGGAAACTCCTTCATATATTACTTTACTGGTGTATTCTTTCTATCATTTAAGGAAGAAATTATACTACACAAATTATACTGGAAAATGTACAGGAGATCATACTTTCTAACTTATGAGTCCAGCATTCACCTAATAACCTGATATTAGTAATCATAAGTATTACAAATACATAAAGTTTAGCACTTTATAGTTCACAATATTTAAAATACACAGTTCATTACCAAATAGAGGTTTTCTAAGGACTGCAACATTGTTTTAACATTCAAAAATCGATCAGCATAATTTACCATATTAACAAATTAAATATATATATATATATATATAGATATAGATATAAGATCACTCCATAATCACAGATCAAATTCACTATCTACTACTAATAAAATCAGAATATACCCAACTAAAAGCTGGGAAGTACACTTTGTCAGTCTGATGGAGAATACCTATGAAATATTTAGCTAACCTCATACTTAGTAAAATGTTTTATGTTTTCTCATGGGATAAGGAGTAAGGCAAGGATGTCAGCTTTCACCATTTGTAGTCAGTCAATGTTTCTCCAGAAGTTCTAGCCAGTGGAATAAGGCAAGAAAAATTAAAAAAAGATATGCGCTATGGTCTGAATCCTTGTGCCCTCTACAATTTGTATGTATAATCTCTAAGATCACATTGGGGATTAGTGGATGGGAGGTCTGGAGATGATTAGATTTCATTCTCTTGAATAGACTGGACTTTTGTAAGATCCCCAGAAAGAACCTTCATCCCTTCCACTGTGTGAGGACACAGTCAGAAGCACCATCTACAGTTTAGAAACTGCTTTGACCAGACACTGAATCTGCTGGTACCTTGATTTTGGACTTTCTAGCCTCCAGAACTATAAGAAATAAATTTCTGTTATTCAAAATCTACCCAGTTTATGATATGTTGTTACAGCATCCTAAATAGACTAAGACAAGCTCTAAGTTGGGGAGAAAAATGTAACATTTCTTGCCAGACAGTATAATTTTCTACATTAAGAATCATGTGGCATGTACAGAAAACTACTAAATCCAGTACATATTTATGCCTCTTGTCAAAGTTGACAAAATAAACATCTCACTAAGAATTAAAGAACTTGTTAAACTCTCTACTCTATGGTCAGAATTACTAATGACATTTTAACCATTTATTTAATTTTACAAATCTGAAGGATATAAAGGGAGACACCGTTGTTATTTTAGTTTTGTTTATGATAAATATAATTGCATGTACTGTAGTTTCAGGTGTTTATTTTCTATGTGTGTTTCTCAAAATATCTTGTTAATAGATTTTGCAGATTTTTAACATTGATCTCTTACTTTCTGGTTTTCAGTAGCTCAATTATTAGCTGGATATTTTTGAAACATTAATATCACCTATATCATCCTTTGTATCTTTTCTCAAGTAGTATCTTTGAGATTCTTTGTCTTTTCACTTTGTTTGTGGTTTCTTTTCTGTGACAAATTTCTGTTTCTGAAATTTTTCACCAGAATGTATTTATTTAAAAAATCTGCTACATTTGTTTTTTTCCATTATCCAATTTTGAGAATATTTCATCTCCATAACTCCATGTCTACCTTTTTTATTTGTTCTAATCTACACTCTGAATAATCCCCTAAAATGTCATTTTTTTAACCAGTGAAACATAAACTCTTGTCAATAACTTACCTTGCTATAGTACACAAAATATGAGTACATAATATTGACTAAAATTTCTCAGAAAACTACAGAATGCAGTTTACATTGTTTGACTCAATCAGAAACATCATACAAAGAATTTATGAAATGTTTCCAAATAATTCTAAATATTAACTTTTCAGTTTTATTTTCAAATTTTAGTATCCCTTGAAGTGCATAGCATTCTGGTTCTTTTTTTCTCACACTATGTGAGCATTTTTAAAGGTCATCATAAGAGTTTGGTTACTGTTGTGGCTATTTGTTGGTTTTATAATTCTGGGAAGCTAATAAGCTAGTTGAAATAAAAATAATGACAACAGCAACAACAACAACAACAAAAACTAGATCTTTTTCAATCAATGTGACAGATTCACACGCCTTGAGCGCTGACAAGGCTTAGCTTAGGCAGATACAGTTGCTAAAGGAGGACTCTCCCAGTCATGATGCGTGAGCAAATTTTTCTTGCAAGTGACAAATAAAACAGAGGTTATTGGGTGTCTTGGGCGCTGCCAGCTCAGTATGTGGGTTAGAGACAGTGCCTGCCTGCTCGTTTTCCACTGCTGTGAGGGGAATATTTTACCATCACGTCAAACCGCTGAGTCTTTCACGGAAGCTCATGCTGCTTCATTAAAAGTCCGATTTCTCCCTACAAAAGTTTCCAAAAGGTTTGAAATATTCAGCTGTTAGTTTACCTGTGAAGTCCCCACTTAAATACTTGGCGCCTGAAAGATTGATCTAACAACTTGCTTTTTGCCTAAATTACATACATTTAAACCCTGCCTTAGTCACACACATTTCCTGTGAATGAAAGTACGAAATTTAGCATCCATAGGAGCAATAAGCACTGCAATAGTTACTATCCTCATTAGGTACCAAATCCAGAAAACTATGACATCAACGGAAAAATTGAAATTATTCTTCTACAACCAAATAATCACATGCACATGCTTGTGTGTTTGTGCATTTTAATAAGAAACTATTTCTGTACAACAAAGGAAACTGCTAACGGAAAGGAAAGCCTGTGGACTGGGAGAATATATTTGCAAAGGGTATGACTGGTAAGGTGTCAATGTCCAAAACACATAAAGAAGTCAAATAACTGGATAGCAAAAAAATAAAAACAAACAAAACTTCAAAATCAGCGGATTGAAACAAATGAGAGCCGCCCAGGTTACGGGGCTTTGTTAGGGGATCTCCAGGAAACTACCACCCGTGCTGTCACCAGGTGAGGGAATCTGGAGGAGGCCTCGCTCGCGGCAAGGCTAGCCCGAGCAAGGCAAAATGGAAACGTCTCCCAAGTCTGAGCAAAATGAGTTTTTACCTTGAATTTTGCAATGACACAAATTAAGTCAGACAAAATGAGAATATTTTAGATAATTATTGATACATCTAAACTCCATGTGCCATGTCTCAGCAATTTGCTTGAAGATGTGCCTTAGACAAACGGAGAATTAAACTCTAAACTAGAAAGACACGCTGCTAGAAATAACATACCACATTCAGAGAGCAAAGGACGAGGATTCTGAGGAAGACACTGTGTACAGGCTTAGAAAGCAACCGCTCTGGATTTTAGAAAGATGGAGACCATCCAAATGGACATCTCTTAGAAAAAAATAGATTTTCTAGTATGCTTGAAAATTTTTTAAAAATACTGAGAACCTCTCAGGAAATTGAGAAATCAAATAAATGCTAATGCTCTTTGAATATGTATTGAAGAAAATTTACAAGGTATTATATAAATACATATAAATGTAATAAGTATACTTATATATATGAATATATAATGAATTTAAATAAATATAGAAATTTATATAATATACATATGTATAAATTTTTATATATCATGCGTGTGGCTTTAATCATCACATAAGGTGACAGAAGACATAATTAAGTAAATAATTTCTTATCTACCAAGTGTAAAATTAAAATATAGCAGCAAATGAACTGTTATTGTGTAGTTTGTGAAGACCTAGCAAAGAGAATGGGGTGTGTGTGTGTCTGTGTGTGTATGTATGTATGTGCATGTGTCTACATGTTCCTCTGTGTACACATATGGTCAAAGATTTCCAGAATGAATAGTCACAGAAACAAGATGTGAAATAACTGGGCCTACATTGACAATATTCCTCTGCTTTTGAAATGCAAAAAATAATGACAGTTCCTTATGGTTCAACACTGTAGTGTTCTCCATGGTGTCAATCAGATCTAAGTCCAGGTACTTAATGGGAAAGAGTCAGAATATTGCATTCAATAATCTACAAAATGTTTAATGTTTGAATGAATTTGAATGACATTTACTGTACTTCATAGTACTCCATTGATTAAAGTCATTCCAATTTTCCTGTATCCTCAACAAAATATGGTCTTTCCTGGGGTATCGTGGACCTTTCCTATACATAGTACTGTTAAGCTGTGCCTGAATACTTGGTGACTCGAAGAATAATGAAAGTATTCCCCCAAAAGGTTATACTCCCAGTTAGATAGAAAAAAACAGGCAAAAATTATACCCTTCTGAGTTTGTCAGGGTAGAGGAAACAAACAAACAGAAGAAGGTTAAGGAGAGAGTTGAAATTTGAGTGGGGAGAATATAGAACAATAGCAAATAAGCATGAGATAACTGAAGAAAGTGTTTCTTACTTACCAACCCTAACAAGTCCCATGAGTGGCCATGACCAACTAGATCTATTAATAGTATAGTGAGGGAGAGAGTTGTTCCTGGCATCCTGAAATCAAGAAGTTTTTGTGTGCCTTGCTGAGAGCCCATGAAACTGCAAACAGAATCTCTTAATTGGCAGAGACTGGGGACTGGGGTGGATGTGCTCAGCTCTCAGCAGCAGTGGTTCTGAGGCACAGCAAGAGTGAAATGAGGAAGCATTAACCTCAGTGGATGACCGTACAGAGGCCAGTCAAGCCAACAACTAGGGGTTAGGACCAGCCAAGCAGGCAAGGCTGACACTATCCTCCTTTACATTGTTGCGAGGAAATATGATCAGATTTCTCCTATTTCTCCTTGAATATGAGAAAACATAAAATCTTCTTATCTAGAAGTTGGACTTTGAGTGAACTGAGAATTTAACCAAAAGGCTTTTTAAACAAGATAAAACCAAGATAAAATTAAAGGATAAATCTAAACTCCTCTACTTAATTGAACTGAAAGATTTATAAGAAAGACTTCTAGAAATGTAAAAAAAAAAAAAAAAGACAACTTTGTATATCAGATTTGTGTGATTAAATTTTTGACCTGGACTACATTATAATGTGTATAAATCTGAGTTAAAGGTTTAAACAAATGACTTTCTAAGTTTACAATACTTAAAAGATCACAAGGATAAGTTGGTGAAGTGGGAAAGTCTCAGTTCCTCTTCCCCTTATTATCGGTCTATAGTTTAGAAGTAGAGAAAGAAAAATGACTCAAATTTAAGATATAATCATACTGAAAGAAAAAAATTGTTCTTTGCATGTGGCCAAGAGTTAACTACTCAAAGACAGATAAATTCACCTCTGGAATTTACACCATATTTAGCTATCTATCTAGGGAAATAATTGTGAATCTTTGGAAAGGCTCAGTTTCCATGTAATAGGTAGGAATTTTAACAAGTATCACTAAGCAGCCTAGAATGAATATCAATCTAGGTTAATCATCTAAGCCAATAATAAACCTAATGTTTATTTCACTCTATTTTAATAATCCTTCTATACAAACTTAATATTTTCCCCCAAATGGAATAAAACCAATGCTCATAAAAAGTATAAAAGAGAAAACTAAAATTGCTTCTCATGTACCAGTGAGCCTTCGCATCTGCTATGGGATACAATAAATTACCCTGGAAACAAAGGCTTAATTTACATTAAAAATGCCAGCACAGCAGAAGCAAATGCAATGATTACCTTATGTATTATGGTAACAAAACTAAAATAAACTATTAAATGAAAATAATTAACTTAAATACTAACAGGATGCCTAGGAATAACAATCACTGCCCTTAATTTGTTTATTGGAAAATGAGTCTGTAGGAACTCAGAAGTAAGTGGAATGGGGGCCAAAACTTAAATAAGTCCTTATTGCTGTAGAAATTCTTCCTCCATTAGGAGCCCAACTATAAACCTGACATGCTTATAACTCAGCCGCTGTAATGTGATGTACTGACAACCTGGATAATTCTCTCCTGAGACAGTTCAGGAGCTAATCTGCCATAAAATTCATTCTTACATTTTATCATCTTTTAGATGATGGGAGATAGAGTTTAACCTAAGAATATTGTTTAGATTAAGATTTACAAAAACAAAGGAGAATGGGCAAGTGTCTCCACTGGCTATAAGCACCATGTTGATGGGACTATGTAATACAAATAGTGTCACATTGGAATTCGTTAGATGTTTGTTATTTTTTAACTTGCAATTACTGTAGGAAGGATTATTATAATTCAGGAAATAGATACCATATTCTATGCAAATAATCCATGAAGGGCATTCCTACAAAAATGTTTCAAGTAATAGTAAAAAAGAATAAATTTTGTTGAAAGCAGTTGAAAATCACATTCTCTAAGGTGTATTAAGAATAGTCTATGCATTTGCTATTAATTTAAGTGAGTTGAGCTACTTGAATCTAAACTATTTATTATTATTCTCAATAAACTAGTGAAAAAAGTATTTTCATGTCAATTATTGCTATTTCATTTAAAATTTTTCCAATTAAAATATTTACATGGCATTTTTCCACAAACAAAAAGTTTGTACAAACCAATATAAGTGGACACCATGTTTTCCATCTATATTGATCATTCCCAAACTAACAAAAAAAAAAAAAGGTCTACCAACAAACAAAAAGATAACTGAGGATGTGTCCTCTTCTTTTTGGATTGGTCCACCATGTCTGCTTTCACTACAACAAACAAAAAATGAAATCCTCATATCAAATTCTGTGGTCTGGGGCCCTGAAAATGATATTTAAAAACTAAAATAAGAGAATACTTCTTATATTTAGTTGTATCAGATAGTGTTACAACATAATGAACAATAAAGTTTATCCTTCCAGAATTAGTTGATCGCACACGCCTTTCATATTCCATCTTAAGTCTTTTATTACAGAGCCTGTCCTTAACCAAATCCTGATTGTATATTTAATCTTATCCAGAGGCCACCAACACTTTATAAAGCAAAATCATCCGACTCTGCTTTGATGATTATTTCCTTTATTTCTTTGCTATCTGATTCAAAACATCTACAAAAATACACAAGCTGATCGACTTTAGATTCATCTCTGAGCCTATGGACTCAATGATATTTTCCCATAGAGCCAAACCATGTGCATTGTTTATGGCTTTCAAATAAGAAAAAAAAAAGAAAGAACTCTTAATTTTAAGCCACTTAATATAAAGATGTCATTTCTTCCATTTAAAAGTATTTGCTATTCTGAACCGAATTTCATCTTAATGAAGATAATTAAGCATTTTTTAATTGGAATATCTTTTCTAGGTAATAATTTTGTTCAGGTGAATTCACTTGCCTGCAGGAATGGGATTATTAGAATTTCACAAACACACACACATACACAGGAGACTTGATATAAGCAACACATAAACAGGGATCAGGGCTAGTCTTGCTGCTTTTTCTATTTTTATTTTTTAAAGAGATCAATCATGCAGTTTATGGAATAAATTTCAATTCACATCAGCAATAAAACAGGTCAAATTCTGTCAGCTATATAAATCCAGTGAGGGAGGTTAACTAGGTCATAAAAAGTAAATGCTGAAATGTTCATTTCTCTGCTCTAGGAAGAGATGATTCTTTCCCTTCTCTTCCTATATTCTTGCCAATTTCTTCAGAAACAAAAGTCATAATTAATTTTGAAATAAAGCATAATTAAGCAAGCTCAACTGCCCACTGTAGAATTTGTATGCATGGCAAAATAAATAGCAAATGAAAATTTTATATAAGGAAAGAAAAATGCTTTTTGGCATGTATATACATTAGTTAAAAAATAAAGCTAACAGTATCTTCATGTTTTCTCATAACTAATTTTGTCCTCTAATTTCCATACCCTACAGAGTTTGAAATAGTTTTTGAATGATTATAAATATTAAGTTATTAGAACAGTAAATGGTTATTAAAGGTACAACAGCCCTTGATACTTGTGACATTTATTTGCCGTAAATGTCTTTGAATGATAAAATCTTACAATAAAATGTATCTTACAAATTATGTATCGTGAAATATTCATTTTATTCAAGAGGCAAGAAAGATGAAGGAAGTGATCCATCTTCCTGGTGGGTGACATTTGTCATCTAAGTAATCTGTAACTTTGAACAAGTGTATCATGGAAAGTTTCTCTGATTTCTTAAAAATACAGTACTTGAAAGTCTCGTTTTCCTTATATGTAATGCGAGTCTTTCTCTTTCCTCCCTGGTACTAATGGGGTCACTTGTCCCCCAAACACCTTTGTGTTCCTGCCATTGCTAGCAGCTTGTAGTTAGACGAATTAAAGTGGTTTATCTGACTGGGCACCTGTGGCTCAAGTGGCTAAGGCGCCAGCCATATGCAACTAAGGTGGCAGGTTTGAATCCAGCCTGGGCTCGCCAAACAACAATGACGGCTGCAACCAAAGAATAGCCGGACGTTGAGGCTGGAGCCTGTGGTCCCAGCTACTTGGGAGGCTGAGGCAGGAGACTCGCTTGAGCCCAGGAGTTGGAGGTTGCTGTGAGTTGTCATGCCACGGCACTCTACCCATGGGGACAACTTGAGGCTCTATCTCAAAATAAATAAATAAATAAAATATAAAGTGGTTTATCTGGCAAATAAGTGGTACATGGAAGTGCTGCGAACCATTTCTGAACACCAGCAAGGAAGCGCCGGGTAAGTGCTCTGTGAGCCTCCTGCCCAGCGGTGAAGGCGTTGGAAGCCTGGTTAGTACCGTGGAAGTGAGTGGAACAATCTGCCCTGCTGAGTCGCTTTCTGGAGCAGGGCTGCCCTAGGAATTCACCCAACTTTCTTTAGATTGTGTTTGAACCAGAAATACACATACTCAAATTCTCGGATGTGTTGATTGAGTTGACGCTGCAGCACAGCTGCCATCCTGACAAAGGCGCCCTGCGGCCTCCTCCTCCAGCTCTGCTCCTGGGAGTGGCAACGCTGCCCCCGCCTCCTTCTCACCCTCAAACTTCCTCCTAAGGCAGGGGTTTGACTCTTCCAGTGTTACACGAACCTGACTCGTTTGTATTTCTAAATGTTGTGTTATCCATTTCCTTGTTTCATTGAAATTGTTTTCTCTTAAACATTGTCTCATAATTATGAAATATATTTCACCCTCCTTCCCTTGTGAGACCAGTTGAAACTATCAAGCTCTTTTAGTAACGAAGATTGTTTCTAGTTTCAGCTGCATGGCATCTATTAAAACGGCTCTCTGGTTCCCTATAATTTATCCATTTTTTGGACACACTGTAGAAATGCAGGCCTTTCATCAGAGGCCCAATGACAAGATTTCTTTTCTCTCTTTCTTTGTAAAAATAATATATTTCCTTTATTTTATATACATAGTCACATTCTCTTTTCGTATTTGCAGTTAGTGAAAATTGTGAAAAGCCTCCCTAGAATATGTGGCTATTATCTCAAAGTCAAATGTCTAACACTGGCCTCAGCATTTTCTCCACCATTTTCCTTACAAACTTGGATGGTCTCCCTTGCCATGTATTTTGAAGAAACTAATGTCTATGGATTCATCTAGAATGTAGCACCAGAATTAGTTACAGCTTCTTCTCTTCTGATCTGTATTTCATCAATGGCCCATTTCCCATCAGTTCTACTTCCCAACTACATCTTACCATGCCAATTTCTGCTTTTTCCAATCCCACTCAACTAACGCCTTGGTAGAAGTATCATTTAGACCATGAGTCAGTTTGAATGAAGCAGCCAGTAATATTTGGATACAAGAGCTGGTGCATTTTTAAAGTAGTCGTGATCTCATAAGTTCAGAAAACACAATGCCAGAAAAATAATCTAGTCACCGGGAAACTGTTGTCTTCACTCATGACCTTGGGACTGTACAGACTTTTTGACAGAGTTTACGTTGAATGTTTTAGTTTGTTAAACATAAATACAGTTTTTTACAAAGTCCCAGCTCATTCCAGCTCTCCAGCTCTCTCTCCATGGAGAAGGGACAGCTTGCTTCAGTTTTTTATGTTACTAGCTGCTGCCATCCTAATCCGTTATAAATGGCATACTCTGTTCAACTCACTGAATCAAGAAAAGATCATCATCCTGGTTTATCTTTTTATGGCACTGTTTTTCAGAGTTTAATCATTTCTCAAAGAGGACACAAAAGTAATTTCGTATGTTGCCACCCCAAACTTAACACTATTAGTAACAATATTTTTAATAGTTATGACTATGCCCCTCCCCTGATCCACACTGCTACTTAGGTCCTTAATATAGTATCTAAGGCTTTTACATAATGCCCGGGGACTTGCCAATCTGTCTCAACTTAAATTTTAAGTTACGTATATTATGTATGCATCTTTTCCTTCAGTTTTTTGGTTGTAAGTTGGGTGACTACACCATTTAATTTGTAGTAAAGGTTAGGAAACTATTTAGAAAATCAAGAAGTAGACCATAGGGACAATAATCATAAATCAGATCTTTCCCGGGAAAACTGGGATAAATGGTCAACTTTGACCTTGTCTTCTAACTTTCTATTGGTGCAGAATCCATACTCCTCTCCCCTGAAATTCTCATCGGCGGGTACTTTCCATACCTCTAGTCCTAACACAAATGTCACTTGCCTTGTATTTTTTTTTCATCCTCAGAGTATGAATGCATTTATTAGGCTTTTTTTTTTCAGGTTTCAAATGAGAGAAGCCGAAGTCAAATTAACTTACTTCTCCCCATATGAAACCAGACTCAGGCGTGAATGGATTGAGCTGCCAGCCACACCTGGTCAAGCTCCAGCCTCTTTGCCTTTCACTGTAGGAGGAGCTTGTATGCAGTAAGTCAAGGAGCTACATAGTAACAGGTATTAGCTGACAGCGTCCCAAATAAAAGTCAAGCAGGAGAGAGGGTCCTTATCCTAAAGACACTATAAAAAGCTTCAAGGGAGGAATGTTCCAATCTTGGCTTTGACCTTTCTTGTTTCTAGTATGATTACATGGCTTAAAAACTTAGTTCATATTTCTACCCTTATATCCAGGAAGACAAGGTACTGCCATAATTGCCATTCACCAGAACCACAATCAGTGAAGGATTTCACCCGAAAATGGGAATTCACTGGAGCAAATAGGTATTTGCTAGTAACAAGAAAATCTTTTTGTTTAGACATATGTGCTTGAATGCTCACCCTGCAACTCTCCAATTACCTCTCTAATCTTGTATTTCCATCTCTATAAAATTGTTTGGGAGATATAAGATAATTTCTTTAAAGAATATGGTTGCTCTCAGAGTTTAATCACCTTGTTTTTACTGTTATCAGTATCACTGCTGCTTCTTTCCTCTGTGTGTCTCATTAATAATAGTCTGCCTTTTACCTTTTAATAAGTATATCCTAGATCTCTAAACGCCTTCCCTTTTTCTTTCATTATAAAATAAGTCTCTTGCAGTGTGGTTGATATGTTCTTCATCTGCTTCTCCCCATAATGCCTAGCATGAAACCTGGGATAAAGTAGGCATTTCCTATGAAATTATTGATCATACAGTACTTTGGGTTTGAATACCACACTTTGCAAATATTCATTTTTTTCATCTGAGAAATAGCTTCTTAATGTAAAATTCTTGTCTATTTCTTTGTTCTTCAAAGAATGTTCTTCACACTTGTCTATGTAGTACACTTTTGCACGGACTCAGTTGCAAATGTGATGTATGTAACATTGTATGTGACCTATGAGGATTTGCCCAACCCTCTGCTGAAGCCCTGTCAGAATACGCATCCTACAAGTTTGCAGAGACCATTCCGCTTCAAACAGCCACTGGTGGGTGCCTGTTAGCCACACACCTTCCCGAAGACAGCAGGATGCCTTTGAGAATGAAGGAGAGCATTCTAGTCAGATCATCACAAACCTAAGGTCATTCAAATAAAAAATAACAAATGTGTGGTTTGTAATTGTAGTGAAGAAATTTTTTGTAATTTTCAAATTCCTCAAGCCTCCTATTTTCCATCAGCACAACCATAAAGCTACTAACGCGCTTCTAATTTTGACTTGTTTAGAGGGGGAAGAAACGGGAGTAAAGAGTTTGTGACGCCCTTTTAATGTGCCACAAATGAAGCAACTCTGACGCTTTTTCTGCAGATGCAGAGTAAGAAAAGCCTCTCAGATCCCGACAGAAATGTCATTGTTAACCATTAGCACTGTCATATCTGTGAGCCTTGTCATCCTACACAGCAGCACATGGGCTGGCACCCTGCCTGGCGCTGACTTGCAGAGGGGAGCCTCCTGCTCTGCCTTTCCCAGGGTAATTCCTAGGGAAAGTGTGCTCCCTAGTGTTCGGAGCGATTTAGTGGCTGCAGCTGACCAGGCAGAAGGAAGGTGGATGACCACACATCAGCATCTGCACTTACACCTTCTGGAATCACCCTGCTGTCCGCGCCCTTTTAACTAGGGATATTGCAGATTTACAGTCTAGTGAACACAAAGATAGAAACAGAATTTTAACATGCTTTCTAGAAATCTCCTGGATATTAGATAATTTGATTTTCAAGTAGGATGACATCTTTGTAGAAAACAATAGTTATTCCATTTATGGCATAAAAAAAATAAAATCACAATTTCTTCTCTTTCTTGTCTTTAAGATTGTATCTATGTTGGGGAAGTAAAAGAGTCTCCTCTAATTTATTTTTCATATAAAATCAGGGTTTTTCTTTTCTTACCTTGCAACCTTTTGTAAATATTTATTTTACTCTGATCAAACTTTTTAAAAAAAGGAATGTCTAATAAGAATTTAATCATTTAGAAGTAAGAGTGATGTAACACTGCTCTTATTTCATAACTAGTAGCTATTTAATTCAGAGTAGGATTATGGGAGGACTTATTTTGCTGGAATATCTGCAGAATATAATTCCTTGAGGTAAATTTTTGTTTTGTTTTTCTTTAGGACAAATGTCTGCCTCCTTGTTTAAGATTTTTTCAATGTTACTTTTTACATAAATGTAATCATTTGGGTTTTTCCCACTTCTATACACATTTAGCTTGTAGAGTAAGTTGATTATGGAATTTTAGTCTAACATTTCTAGAATTTACCCTTTAACTTTAGATTGTTAATATTGGTCTTTATAAAACAAAGTAAAACTCAAAAAATACTCTAAAACGGAGAAGGATTTTTTTAAACCATCAGTTGTTAATTATTAAGTAGTTTAATGTTTTCACAGTTATCTTTTAAAAACACAGTGTGATAAACATCACTAGTTCTGAAGAGTTTTTGGCAAATCTATTTCTTCCAGGATATGTTCTGTACTTTAAATTATGAAATAGAAAAGTAAACGTGATTTTAATTACTTAAGCATGAAGATTCAAAATATTGTTGCTGTTATAAAATGAGGATAAAAATGGCTTATTTTAGGTTATACAAATGCTTTCTAGGGATTTTGCATAAAAATTCCTGCTATCCAAAGAAGCTAAGAATCTAAATAGCAACAAGAGCTGTCTAATATTTTGGGAAATCAAGTGCTGAAAATTATAGAAGTGGAAAGAAAATAGAAATAAAAACAATTTTCTGGGTTCCTATGACTAATCCTACTCTGTGCTGGGACTCTGCAAAAAAAGACACATATTAAAAATAACTCTTCATGGAATCTTTTGCATTTACTGAATATGGCAAAAGAATAAAAATTAACAAGTTTTTCTTGGTAAATACCAGAATGAGATACTACAATAGTGTCTACAATTTCCCTCCTTAATTTTCAAAATTACTTATCTACTTAGTTATAAAGATTATCCACTTTTAGAGATTTGCAATACCATACATTTTATATATTGATTTCATATTGATTCCATTCTTGTGATACTTTACTAGGAAGAATGTATTTCAACATTCTGTCTGTCTGTCTGTCTGCTATCTATCTATCATCTATGTATCTACCTGTCTGTCTGCTATCTATCTATCTATCATCTATGTATCTACCTATCTATCATCTATCTACATACATAACCTGCACACTCTTTTAAATTGCACATGAACTCTATGGACACCCTGTATTACACAATCGTGTGAGTATACTTTAGATGAACATAATGTAATTATTTTGAGATTGGTAAAATTGTGACCTTGTTTTAGAATCCTCAAAGTAAAGTAACTTTTGCATGTAGAAATTAGGTAGACAGTATTTCTTAGTACAACAAGGCACTTAATCAGATTTTTTGAAGTTGTAGCTCACCGTTCTTGGGATCCACGATCTGTGGGTTAAAGCTTAAACTAAGGGAGATACATATAGAATACTATAATTAAAGAGTAAAATGTCTATTCCATAGGGAATAGATATTACTTGCATTGAGTGTGTGGCCCTTGTTCCCATCTTCCTTCCAAAATGTTCTGGTTCAAAGGGTTAATTATAGATGATGATGAAATATAAAAATCATATTTACAAGGGACTTATTTTGCTTAAATGTGTAATTGTTTTAGGTTCATACATATCTAGCTTCATTTTTCATTTACTATTGGTTATTACCATAGGGGGAGGTGGGGAGTTATTAATCAGCAGGTATAACTTTCAATCTATCAAGGTAAATAAGCACTAGAGATTTGCTGTACAGCATCGTACCTATAGTCAAAATTAATACACTGTGTACTTAAAAATTTACTACAAGAATAGATCTCATATTAAGTATTTTTACCACAATAAATTCTGAAATATTAAATAAGTAAATAAATAAAATATTATTGTTCGTTGTGCTAAATAAATGACAGCCTTGATACTCAATGAGAGATAATCATAGGAATAAGACAGAGAGGTATTTAATTATTATCTTTATATTCAGAATTGGCCATCTTGTCACAAAGTTCTAAAACACCAGATGCTGGAGTGGATGTGGATAGAAGGGAACATTTGCACAATGCTGGCAATATTACAAACTAACACAGCCTTTTTTTTTTTTGGACAGAGTCTCACTATGTTGCCCTCAGTAGAGTGCTGTGGCATCACAGGTCACAGCAACCTCAAACTCTCAAACTGTTGGGCTTAAGTGATTATCTTGCCTTAGCCTCCCAAGTAGCTAGGATTATAGGCATCCACCACAATTCCCCGCTATTTTTTGTTGCAGTTGTCATTTTTATTTAGCTGGTCTGGTCTGGGTTCAAACCTGCCAGCCACGGTGTATGCGGCTGGTACAGCGCCCTAACCACTGAGCTATGGGCCCAAGCCTAATACAGCCTTTTTGGAGAGAAGTACGGAGAATCCTCAAAGATTTAAAAGTAGACCTTCCATTTGACTCTGCAATACCATTACTAGATATCTACCCAGAGGAAGAAAAATCATTTTACCACAAAGACATTTGCACTAGAATGTTTATCGTGGCCTTATTCATAGTTACTATGTTGTGGAAGCAACCTAAGTGCCCATCAACCCAAGAATGGATCAACAAACTGTGGTATACGGATACCATGAATTCAGCCATTAAAAAGATGGAGACTTTACATATTTTACATTAATCTGGATGGAGTTGAAATACATTCTTCCTAGCAAAGTTTCACAAGAATGGAATCAATATGAAATCAATATATAAAGAATTACATGATCATAAGAACAATAAAACACTAATACAGTCCAGTTCAGGAGTAGAGGGAAGTGGGAAGAGGGGATTACGTTTGGCAGGAGGTGGGATCTCACCTAAGGTGCACATCACATGATCAGGGTGTATAGCACGCTCCCCCCAACCCCCGCCTGGGTGAGGGGCTCTTCTACAAATAGAACTTTACCCTGCAGGTGAGAACAATGTAATCTAAAAATTGTACCCTCATATTAATTTAAACAAATAAATAAGTTCTATTTCTGGAGCTTAGGTTTATATTAAATAGTACAGAAATGAAAAAAAAAATGGCGATGTTAGAGAAGGTGTGTTTTGCTTACCCGCCTCTGCGTCAGGTGTTTTCCTGCGAATTCACGTCATGTACCACGCATGCGCACCATCTGCAGGCAGGGAGAAACTGAGCAGAGGACTAGGAGACAAAGTAACCCGGGCGCTGCCTCCTTCCCACACTCAAAGGGGAGATGTGTCTCTTCTCCTCCTTCAGAGCAAATAAATAAGGAACTGCAACAAGAAACCAGGATGCTGCTCTGATTAAACTCTCTATGTGATACCAACGAAAAGTACCTCCCATCCCCATTCAATAGAAAATAATCTTCTTATCCTGAAATTGAAATTACCTAGGTTTTCTGAAAACCACTTCCTCACAGAAATATTATCCGTGATGGTATTTGGCCAGAGATATTATCTCATGAATATTTTTTGCTGTGAAAAAATTTCACAAATATTTTCAGAAACTATTTCAGTTCTGCACCAAAACCAAAGAAGATTTATATCTGCCAAGCATAATAATCTAAAACAAACCACTCTAATTCCAGAGAGCTTCTTTGAGTCTGATGGCCGTATTACGTTCCAAGAAAATTTTAAATGGCATAATTTGTGAGTTAAAAGAAGGTTTATTTTACATCAACATCAGTTTTTCTTTTGTAATTCGTGTTACTTGGTCTTTGTTAATATTTTCTTCAGGAAATGTAAATGCATTAAGGATCTATAATCCCATCTGAAAATATTATATGATTTCCTTTTCCATCCCATATTTTAAATAACATGTATTGCAATTTAGCTGTAGATGTTAAATCACATTAAAATCTACATAGTGACACCAAAATTGTGTCTGCATTTCTGTATCATAATCGAATGATATTATGGAAGATTTTTGTCAAAAGTGGGACTGAAAATGCTTAAATACATCCTGTACGGAAAAGACAGCTCTTAGAATTAGGCGATATTCTATGTCCACTGACATGGATCAGTCGGCCCCAGCTGGGAGGAAGAGTCAGGAGGCCAATTATGGACAAGGCTGAATAGGTCACTTTGCAAATCTCAGATGATACAAAACCAGAAGGAATAAACAATATAAGGGTTGGTGACAAAATTGGCTTTCAGGTTATTTCAAAAGACTGGAATCCTGGATGAATACCAGGAATATGGAATTTGATAAGGATGAATTCTAAGACATGCATTGCAATTTTTAAAGAAAGAGAAAAAAAAAAAGAAATGCAAAGTAATAAATAGTACAGACAGGAGTTTATGGTTATAAGATATGACTTGGCTATAACTCAATAATCACCAACAGTGCCAAGAAACTGCTAAAAAGAAAAGCATATGTTGACTGAATAAAAGTTGAATGCGCAGAGCTGTAAAGAGTAAAGCCTTTTCCTGGAATTTTAAGTGTAATTATCTGAAATACTAGGCTGGGGAGACACAGGATTGGTAAAGATAGCCTTTTATATGAAAAACAACTGAAAATATTAGATTGTTAACTTGGAAGAAAGAATATTTTCAAAGAAGAAAACCTGATGACTAATTTCAAATATCTAAGGGCTCCCCTTTGGAAACATGAAGGAATATCTTTATTCTAAGACAAAGAACTGGTCTAAAAATCACTAATAAAATATAGATTCCAGTACTCACCATAGAGTAAATGCACAATCGTCAATTATGATTGAATTAAAAACCAAACAAACAATTGCATCACCGTGCCTTCTGTGAAACAGTGAGACCGGCTTCCTGTTAAGGTAATGAGCTGTCATTTGCAGAGAGCATTCAGGTGTAAGTTGCATTAATGTTTCACATTTAATTGATTTGGTCAGTGGGTTCTTCAAATATCATTATTTTTTTCTGAGACATTGTTCACTTCCATCATCATTTCTTTACCAGTGAAAATTAGCGCTATGTGAATCTATGTCTATTTCTTTTTCTTAGAGAATCTTACTATGGCATTTAATATGGCAAAAATAAGCAGTGGCCCCCCCACAAAAAAAAAATTTGTCATAGGTATTAGTGATCTTACAATCGCTAAAACCAGTTAATTACAAAGATGCTAACCTTTATTATGAAATATTCACAGTTGAGAAAAAGGATGGTCCCTGTCCTTTATCAAACAGATTTCTGGCCTAGTAGTGGGATGACGCTCTTTGTGTGAAAATTTACTGGAGTGAATGTGTCAAAATGGGTGGAATCATTAGAATTTTTGGCTGGTATTGTTTTCTTCTCATCGGTGACAGTTCCTCTGACTCATTTATGGTGAAACTTGCCTACCCTCTTCAAGATCTAGTCTTCTGTGATCAGAAAGCTCCTGAGAGGAAGTATCCACTTCCGTATTCATTCAGAGAGGAAGTGCTGTCCACCTTTGGTAAACAGACACACACAGAGCAGCAATGAGTGAGAGACTAGAACTAAAATATAGGGAACATGTTTATACATCTGGAGTAAAATCCTTTAAGGATTTTTCTGTTAATTGCTAAATATGCATAATGGACTAGACGATTTCTGCAGTGATCCTAATTGGCTATTAAGATGGCTTAAACCATAGATTTGAGTATGGTAAGTTTGACAGGTTTTTCTTTCTTTCTTTCTTTCTTTTTTTAAACTTTGGAAACTGCCCAAGGCAAAAGGGCTCAGGTGTATATAATTTACAAATTATTATCATACTATGCCCATAATCTTATACAGTCTCCAGGCTATGGGGGTATTACCATATCAAGTACACCCTATTTAAATGCATCAACTTCCCCTTTTCAGGTTTATGGTTTGCCATCCTGCATAAAAAATTGAGACGAAAGAAGTAAAGTGAACAGAAATAAAGGAGCAAAAAATAATATGCTTAATTTCCTGGTCAGCGTGATTTTGCTTAATTTTTCATACTGGGAAGACTATTATCTTCCATAAGTGATTAAAACATCGGTACTATTACTAAAATAAAAATAATGGTAAGTATAATAGCTAAGTTAATTTGATCAATTTTTCCTGCATAAAAACAAAAAATAATTAGCACAAAAAAAGAGAATATATTTCTATTGAGAAATAGGCCTAAATAGATAAATAGAGCTAGCATTCAAGAATTTTGCTTTTGCGAAGAGTTGAATTTAACTTTTAAAATGAATTGCATTTGGGAAACAGAAAAGACTTTTTTAACTCAGCTCTCAGTACCTTCATTTGAGAATGTTCATATATATAATTTCTTACACACTTTTCAATACCAAAAATCAAGCTATCTCGGAAATAGGAAGTGCCTGACACATTGTGTGCTTCTGCACTAAGATCAGAAAATAGTTACTAAAATACAGGAAAGAAGTATTAGCTGTCTAAACTCCATTTACGTATCAGTGCCAAAAATACCTAAGTGCCTAAAATTGCCTAAAAATTCTAAAAGTAGAACAAAAAATAGGCTTTATAAACTCCGAATTTGTGATTTCTCTATGGGACACAAAGGTGTAGCTGCTACAATGAAAGTCTAATAAAATAATTTGCCTTACCCAAGAGTTCTTTTTTTCCTAAATTTCATTTTTATTTTGGGGGGGTCTCATCATTTTATCCATGAAATAGAGATACCTGTAATACACTCAGTCCAGAACAAATGCTCTAATATTGGTAAAGTAATGATGAGGTTATGTGATTTAAGTGGAGGAATTTCTAAAAAGAGAAATACAAGATTTCATCACAAATTTAACTGGGAGTGTCATTCCTTGGCTTCCGTAAGGAAACCTCATGGCGACTCACATCTATAGATGGAAGGTACTCAGTCTGTATCTGCTCCCTCTGTCTTCCTTTCTAAGAGAACCCTGGTATTGTGGATAATGGCAGTGTGTCCAGTCAAGAGAATCTGCCCCCTTCCAGACTTGCTAAAAGAGAGGGTTATTTATGGTATGCAGTTCTGGGCCAGTGGGATATAAATGCAATTTAACAAGCTAGGGTCACTCATAAACTATTTTATTTTAAGAAAATCAGTTCCAGCTGTCATATGCTTTTAGAAGTTTGTCCTTTCCCCTTTTTACTGTCAGTTATGCTTACAGAAACCTGGAGATGGGCCAGGTATGTGCTAACTATGAAGACGAAATGCCCATAGAGACAGCCTAATTTTTCTTGTTTGGGAAAGATGAAATCTTCAGGGATGACAGCTTAACCAGACAGTGGTCCCCAGGACCTCCCTGGTTATTAAGATGGATGAGGATTGTCCTGAACCTGAGTAGCTGCTCACACAGGAATGACTTCAGACCCCAAATCCTCCTCATTTCTGGTCCTTACCTTGTTCCCTTGGTCTCCATGTCTGTTTTTATGCAAACACCATGCTGAAAAGTTTACTGTAGCTTTGTAGTATATTTTGAAGTCAATTGGATGCCCCAAATGTGTTCTCTTTGCTCAGCATTGCTTTGGCTACTTGGAGCCTCTAGTTTTTCTATTTCTGAGAAGAATGTCTTTGTTATTTTGATTTAATATTGGTACTGTTCTGCCCAATACTGTCATTTTAACAGCATTAATTATTATAATCCATGAGCATGAAATTTTTTTCTGATTTTTTGTCTTATTTAATTTCACATCAAGGTTTCATAGTATTTCTTGTATAGATTTTTCACTTCTTTCATTAAATTTATTCCTTGTTATTCTTTGCAGCTATTGTGAATGGGATTGCATTCTTGATTTCTTTCTCAATTTACCTGTTTATTTCTTTCTTTTTCCTCCCATTAGATTGCTGCCTCCTTCCATCACTCGATAGCACCTGGACTCCAGCTGCCCCGCTAAGCTCTAGTAAATGATTAGAGGACCATCTGCCCTGAAGGAGAGTCACCCTGAAAAGCATCATCTGATATCATAGGAAGGGCTGGCTAAGGGTTCATGTTCAGACTTGTGGAATGCACCTGCTGGCATGGTGCTGGTCAACCACCAGTGGGATTTGGCTTCTCCTTTGGCTGAGGCACAGAATGGAGTTTTCACGTCCGGGAATGGAAGTGCTGCCTTCCGTCTGTCCTGGGGGATATTTTTCCCTTCAGGAACTCTTTATGTTTCCCGTGGGTTCAGTCACAGACAGGTCTTCTGCCAGGGAACCCCAGATGTGTGGAAACTCATTGCCTATTTCAATCTCACTTTTCCAGTGTAGATGCTACAAACTGGGACTAAATGGTGCCACACACATTGTGGGGGCATGAAGGGCATTGTATATCTCAAGTCTGCTTCTCTTACCATTTTCTTGGAGTTTTTCTTTCTTCTCTGGGGCTGTAGGCACTGTCTTATTTGCATATTTTAGATCTGAGATATTTCTGGTGATAATCACAGCACTGTATATTATTTTTGGTTTTTTTAGAAGGGAGCAAAGCCAGCTTGCTCCTTTGCTGCCGTTTTGGAAACAGCCCCACAGTATAAACTACAATTTTAATAACATACATAAATTGAAGTAATTTGAAATAAAATGAAATGTGGGTGCAAATAACACTAAAGCAATAGAGTATGAGGACAAGATGTGTCTTAATATCATGTATCAAAGTTCCAGCTTTATTAAAACGCATTCATTTAAAAAATAAACTACATTCATTTTATTAAGAAATATATTTACTTATTTTATTTGTGATTTGAAACTTGTGAAAAAGAACACATATACATCTTAAAAGCAAATGTTACCTACCCAACAGAAGCCATTGTGAGACACCAAACATTTAGCAAAAAGACCCAGAATATTTTCTTCCTTACAGTAGCTTACATCCTTGAAGAGAAGACAGGCAGATTCACAGTGATAAACAAAGAAATAAACAAAAGCATATTTACAACACGTGGCAGAATTTCTTTTAGAAAAGACTGTTTTTCATTTAGCGCTATACTTTGGTCATGTTGATTAGGTTTAATGAAAAATATATCTGACAAAGAGATTTAGTGTGTATCATACGGGAAAAATAAGAAGTCTGAAATTTCATTGGGAATTCAGAAGCATGACATAAATGGATTGAGGCTGGCAGAGTAATGGAGCAAATGCTCAGCGGTGGGTACAGTCCTCCTCCGAAAATCTGAGAAATAAACTGTCATGGAAAAGAGCAGAAATGTCTCAAGTTTCAATTTCAACCCGGACTGATATGTTACTGACAGCCCTTCTCCCCTGGATGATTCTGTTGCAATTGTCCTGTAACCTGAGTGGCCACCAATATTACTTGGAGGGCTTCTAGAAACACAGATTTGGGGGCCATGGCCCCCAAATGTCTGATGCAGAATGTTCAAAGCCACCTTCGTGATGTGTGTTTGTAACAAGGTGATTTTTAATTGATGCTGCTGATCCGAGGAGGGCACTAACAAAAGTAACCCAACATCTCGCTAAGGCATGAAGTCTTCCTTGACAATCCGCATTAATTTAAACTACTTTCTATTTATTTTGCATTTCCTCACCATAGATATATAGATATGTGTAGTCAGTTTGTGGCATTCTATTACACAACTGCTTAATCTGTTTCTTTGGAATTCTTTTCTAGCACACACACATATCAGAATGTTAATCTAACTTGAGTGGCTTTCAGAATATGAATATATATTGATCCATGAATATGATATGTTAGGTATATGTGATCATAAGTTAGGAAATATTTATTATCATATATTTTGCTTATCCTCAAACATTTGACTTGTAGCCATAAATAAAGTGCAATATCAGTGCAAAAAGATATTCAATATAAAAGCAAAATTATAGCTGGGATTCTTGGCAGGTACCTTTAGTCCCAGCTACTTGGGTGGCTGAGGCAAGAGAATTGCCTAAGCCCAGGAGCTGGAGGTTGCTGTGAGCTGTGTGATGCCATGGCACTCTATCGAGGGCAATAAACTAAGACTATCTCTATAAAAAATATATAAAATAAATAAATAAATAAATAAAAACAAAATTAATGAATGGATACTAAGATAAAATATGCTTTGTATGTTAAAATTAAATTATTATATACACTTTATATATTAAAACAGATGATAACATTTAAATTTTCATGGGTCACCATTTAAAACCCTTTGGACATTTTAATTCTCAAAATCACTTATTTGAGTCATGATAACCCCATTTTATATAGGATAACATGGAGCCAGGGATTACGGTAAATTTCCTAAGGACATACTTTGGGAAGTCAGTGGAACCTAGAATTGAAATTAGGGACTCTGATTTGATAAAACCTATTCTTAGCTACCCTACACTCTACTGCACTTTGTAATAAATATTTCCCTCTGAAATCCTGTTTTTATTGAATTTCTTACCTTAGCATTATGATATGATGTTTAATCCAGCTTTTGTTACTTGCTTTTTTAAAAATTTTTCTGTCTTATTTTACTTTTAAAAAATTTCCCTAGAAATTATGAGTTTAATTGATAGATAACTATTGTATATATTGATGGAGTGCTTGTGACACTTTGTTACATGCACATAATATGCAATGATCAAATCAGAGTAATCACATATCCAGCATCTCAAACACTTACCATTTCTTTGCATGGAGAACACTCTAAATCTTTTCTTGCAGCTATTTTAAAATATACAATAAATTATTGATAATTGTAGTGCCCTATTTTGCTATGGAACGCTGGCATCTATTGCTTCTATCTAATTGCATGTTTGCACCCATTAACCAAACTCTCTGTATCCTAACCACATGTACACCCTTCCCAGCCTCTGGCAGCTATCACTCTGCACTCAACTTCCACACAATCATCTTTAGTCCCCACATGTGAGTGAGAACATGAAATATTTATATTCCTGTGCCTGGCTTATTTCAATTAACATATAACCTTCATACTTTTCCCTGTTACTATAAATGATAAAATTTCACTCTTTTTGTTAGCTAAGTAATATCCCATTATGTATAACACACACTGCATTTCTTTATTCATATGTTGACAGACACCTAGATTGATTCTATGTTCCTATTGTGAATAGGGTCATAATAAAGTAAAAATGGCAAATAGGGGATCTTTCTAACCACCACAGTTCCCTGGAATCCAAGAGTATCCAACCTGCCATAGCACAGACCATAATATGCTCTTCTCAGTTAATAAGTTCTGTCAGCCACTTAGTAATTACACTGAAAATTGTCCATATATCATTGGGAGACATCTTGCTATTGTATTACCTAATTTAATTCTTAATTATAAAATCTTGTAGGAAATATTCTTATTTACCAGGAAAGAAAACTTCAGGAAACACTTATATTCGAGTTTATAAAGTTCCTCCAATTATGTCATGATTAGAATGGCAATTTCTGCATAATTGTCAGCTAAAACAATATTTATTGAATTTGTAAAGTGCATGAAGTACAAAATTATGAATGAAATATAAAACATACTTGGCTGGGTGTGGTGATTCACACCTGTAATCCTAGCACTCTGGAAGGTCAAGGTGGGGGATTGCCTGAGCTCACAGGTTCGAGACCAGTCTGAGCCAAAGTTAGACCTCATCTCTAAAAAAAAATATCCAGGCATGGTGGAAGGTCCTGTAGCCCTGACTACCTCAGAGGCTAAGGCAAAAATATCACTTGATCCGCCAAATTTGAGATTGCTATAAGCTATGACACCACAGCACTCTACTGAGGGCAACAAAGTAAGACTCTGTCTCAAAAAGAAAAAAGAAAAACTTGAAGAGTGTGTTGTGGAAACCAATAAACTATAATTAGTAACCAAAGATAAGATGAAATTTGACTACATGATGCAGAGTGACATAGAGAGTCCTCCACTTGGAGACACTTACCGAGCAAACCTCTAAGGAAATGTGGCATTTACGTCAGCCGGAAGGAGAAGGTGAAACAAGTCCACAATTCTTCCACATTTTAAACGTTAACATAACTTTGGCCTTTCTGATATATTTGTTTTATTATTGTAACTTTAAAAACATTTAATATTTATGTTTATAATGATTATATGCCATACAGTTTATCTCAAGAAATTAGTGTTTTCAATGTACATAGTGTTTTGCAAATTATGAGAACAGTTTATACCCTCTTGTATTCTAGGTGTACATAAATTTTAAATTGTGCATGAATCTATGAGGAGAAGCTAAAGATTGGTGTTCATGCATGTTATTTGTGATGAAAACATTGTATAACTTAGAGACAGTACAGACAAATCCAAGACAGGGGAGGAGCAGCCTGATGTCTACCTCTGGCCCAATGAGCAGAATGCCCAGTGCCAACCTGCATGATTTCCAGATGGTCTATTTTCAGAGGAGCTGTCTTCACACTACCCTGTCTCGATCTCTACTATCAAATATATCATGCAGGACACTATTTCCCAAATGATCATTATTTTTATTCCATTTTAAAGTCTACCTTCAGGCTCAGCACCAGTAGCACAGTGGTTATGGGGCCAGCCATATACACTGAGGCTGGTGGGTTCGAAACAGCCTGAGCCAGCTAAAGCAATAATGACAACTGCAACAACAAAAAATTGGCCATGCATTGTGACGGGCACCTGTAGTTCCAGCTACTTGGGAAGCTGAGCAAGAGAATAGCTTAAGCCCAAGAGTTGGAGGTTGTTGTGAGATGTTACTCCACGGCACTCTATTGAGAATGACATAGTGAGACTCTGCCTCAAGAAAAAAAAAGTGCCAAAAACAAACAAATAAATAAAAGTCTACATTCAAAGGAAAGAGAAGGTGTGCAATTTCACCCAGAGACAGCATAAAGTCACATGAAGGCAGCAAAAAACTCTATCCAAAGAGCACTCAGGGGGTGAAATTTTTATAGACAAAAAGGACCACAATGATCACATGATCACAAAATCTCAAGATTGGAAGATCATAGCATAACTTTCATTTTAAGTGTAAATTCCTTCAGCACTATTTTTAAACATTTACAGATTTGACAAATCATTGCACACTTTTTTTATAAATTTAATTATTTATACCAATGGAATGGCAAGTCATAGATATGTATGAATGAAATGAATTCAGTTTTCTATTTTCCTACTGTAGTAGACATTATTTGCTGGTGCTTGGTGTCTATTTCTCCCTTTTTCTTGGCTAGAAGTCTCTGATTTCAAGAAATGTAACATTTGGGCCTAGATCTAACACCTTGCTCAAAGACTGGAGACCACCAAAGATCTGGAGATGTAAGGATCATCACACCACTTTAATAGCAAATGATTCCAGGGGAGACGAGGGAAGATGGCTGAGCAGAGACACTGGTTGCCAGATCATTTCAAAAGAAGTTGTAGATGAAAAAGAAGCAAACAAACAATCATAAATTGGTTGTAACTCAGAGAGGAAAATGCCAGAACCTACCAGAGATTACATAGGAGGAAGTTGTGGAACAGAACAAGGAGTGAGATATCAGCAAAGGTCAACCAGCCAGAGGCTTGGCATCCAGCCAACAAGATACATGGAGTTTTTTGTATCGCTACCTCACATATCTGGCAGTCATCTGCCTCCTGTGCTGCTAGAGAGTCTTTCTACCCTCATGAGCCCCAAAGCTGCTGTTGTCATGAGTTGGGAGCCTTTGAGGACGAAGTAGCAGGCTGCTCGCACTCTTCTGGCTCCTCCCATCATCACAGACCCAGCTGGTACTGCAGGCACCATATGGTTCTCCCCTATCACATCCTGTCCTCCCCTGGGGGCTTCACCCTCATTTATCACCTTGCTGTGTCCAGGCTATCATTGCCCAATGCTGGCCCACACTGCAGGAGCCATAGGGGGCTAGATGGTCTTAGGGGATCTGTGTGACATTACAGAGAAGGACAGAGATGACCCGACAGGTCTCTTTCAGACTCTTTTCCTCCCCTTCTCCACCCCTTCCCATGGCTGCTGATAGAGACAATTGATCTGAGGTTCTTAGGAGCTGCTGTATCCCCTCTCTCTGGGCATCCACAGAGAGTGGGGCTCAAATCTTTCCTCTTAAGGACCTGCAGAAGATTAAAGGGATTCTCAGACAAAGAGCTCCCTGTTCCCTGGCCCCCTGATGCTGCTCGCTCAGCTGAGCTGTTCCATTAGCACAGGACACACCCCAAAGTGGAGGAATATCAAACCAGCCAGAGCACCCCACAGGCAACTTGGCAGCAGCATGCTTTTCCCTGATACAGGCAGATTGATCTTCAGTCCCCTGGGCCAGTCCCCCATGTTCTGGGGACTTGGTCATGTTGCGCAGGGGCAGGGAGTGACATTTATAGACTAAACTTTGAGAGGAGAGGGAGCCTATGAGGCAGAACCAAAGAGAAAAGAGCGAGGGAGGGCCCCAGTCACAGCGCCCTTGTGGAGGTGCCCCTCCCTTGTTGGAAAGCAGCACTCTCAGGCCAGGGTGGGATCCTGGACAAGAAAGCTGCCCCAGTCCTGGATAGCTCATCTGGTTTGAGCTCCTACCTGTTGGTAGACACTGGAGGGAGACTGCAAAGCAGGGAGACAAAGAAGAGCAAACCCACTCCTGACAGTCAGATTGCCAATCCCAGATGGCCCCTGCCTGGGCAGGCAGACTCTCTGGCTGAGTGAGGCCGCCTGGGTGCCTCCCTGGCAGCTTCCTCCAGAGGGCTGGGAGCTGACCACTGCCTCCCCAGCTTATGTGGAGCCTGAGGGAAGTCTCCCAAACCAGTCTGGCCAATATGAGTTATAAGGAGGTCCAATGAAATCCAAGATAAAATGGAAAACCAACACAATTAAACCAGAAAACACAAAAGGGCTGGAAAACCTGTTTTAGGGAACAGAAATGAACCTCCCTGGTCATGCTAGAGATTTAGACATCCAGGTAGCAGAGGCTCAATGGACATGAGTGGGACACATCATCAGGAGGCAATTGCCAAGACACGTGATCATGACATTGGCCAACATGAACAAGATGGAGGAACTACTTGTAGCCACAAGGCAAAAAACAGGAGGGAACACAAAGGGAAACCCATCTAACTAACTGCAGACTTTGCATGCCAGAAAGAATTGGAGTTTCATCTTTATTGTTCTTTAGCAGAGCAATTGCCAGCACAGAATTTTATATCCTGCTAAACTAAGTTTCCTATATGAAGGAAAAACTGGAACTAATAGATGAGCATGTGTGAGAGGGAAGTCAAACTCATGGAAATTATGCAGGGGTAGGCGGATGGAAGAAAATCTACCTACACTGGTACAATGAGCACTGTCTGGGTGATGGGCGCACTTACAACCCTGGTCAGGCATAACTAAATTGATCAGTGCAACAAAAAATATCTGTACCCTCATAAAATTTTGAAATTAAAAAATACAGTTTAAGAAATAAACAAAAAAGAGTGAGTGATTCAAGATGCATGTTACCAAAGAGGACTATGCCTGTGGACTTCTATGAAAGTCTGAGTTTGCTCTTTTAACACCTTCTGTAAACAGCACTGCCTCGCTCCCAGCAGGTGGTCCATTTACCCACCTGTGACCAGGGGCTGCTGTACACCACAGACTGCCAGATGGACAAATCATGCATCTGAAGGAAAGTAGAGCTGAGAAAACCTCAGGAATCCTTTCTAATGACTCTAGCACTGAAGTTCAGGTAGTTGGAAATAGATATTTTGGTTTGCTTAAGTCAGTTTGATTCTGATCGCATATGTTCCTAAAAATATATAAAGAACATGAAATATTGACAAAATACTGTCTTTGTTTGGGGTACCAAAAAAAATCATAGGATGGGAGGCTTAAACCCACAGAAATTTATTTTTTCATAATTTGGGGGGTTGGAGGTTTAGACCAGAGCAGCTGGTGAGGGTTAGTCCCTGGAGAGGGTTAGCCCCTGAGGAGGGTTAGTCTCTGGAGAGGGTTAGTCCCTGGAGAGGGTTAGCCCCTGGGGAGGGTTAGTCCCTGGGGAGGGTTAGTCTCTGGCGAGGGTTGCCTTCCTAGCTCCCAGAAGGCCTTTGCCATACAGGCTTGTGCTTCACACAGAGAAAGAGGGTCCAGCTCCCTGCTGTTTCCTCTTATAAGGGTACTGTTCCCACAGTGAAGCCCCCAGTTGCAAAGCCTCATTTAACCTTAACTTTTTCCTAAAGGCTCCATCTCCAGAGGCATTCACATTATAGGTTGGGGCTTCAGCATGTTAACTTGGAGGGAATTCAGACCATGACAAATACATTCCTGTTATGAAGCTGATTCTACCTAAATTAAGCCAAAAGTCAAATTTCTCATGACACATAATACTGACAAAATCCTTCTGACACTTATTCCTGTTTGTAAATGTGGTCTTTTTACTCGCAATTAAGCACAGGATTTATTGGCTCCATGTAACTGAGAGTAAAGACTCTTTGCATTAGCGTTCCTAATAAATTCCCACTCTGACTCATTGATATTGTGTTATGAGACTCACGATGGAATCAGCAGTTCAGTCTTGTTTCTTCTATTTTTCTTATTGGAATAAATACATTGGCAGTATTCAAAATGAGCAGAAGTGCTCACTAGATAAAAAGAGAGTATTATAAAAATGGAACTTCAGGCTCATTATTCAGTGGAAAAGTGGTGGTCAGAGGTAAGTGTTCATGAACATTGGTAAATAAATTTACTATGCTATAAAAACATGGAGGAGAAAGAGGATATGGATTTTCCTAGTGCCTTTGATAAAATCTAGAAGTCACTCAAAATACCGTTTAATAAATAAATGGTTTTAGCAGAGTCCTGGTTAAAATATTAATATCCCTGATCAAGAAAAATATATACTTCATTTTAAAATGGAAAAACTGGAAAGTAAGATAATTCAGTAGGACTGCTGTATTTGGGTTTTTATTGCTTTTCTGTGAGAAATATCAGAGAAGTTCATAAAACAAAATGTGTTGACACAATTCAATATCCAAATATGTACTGAAATCATTTCATCATTTGGACCCTAACCTTTTATTACGTGAGTGGGGTTAGACATGGTGAAGTGCCAGTTTTCTGCCCTCTACCCTCCCTTTACCTCAGCTTTGTGATATAGGTCCTTCCATTCCTTCCACTCAGTGGGGTCTCTGGCAGGATGGAGAGGGACGTGCGGCAGCCCACAGGTAAAAACAGTATGTGGGCAGCTGCTCCCTTGTTAGTTACTTGCCTCCTCCTCTACTTGATTGACCAGGGAAGAGGGTGTTGGAGGGAAAGGCAGGCTTTATGCTGCACTGCTGCACTCTTGCCTGCTGAAAGTGCAAGCTCAGAATGCGACCTCTGATAACCTTTGAAGCTGATAAACTTGGCATAGCCAGAGTGATTAGGCAATATCCTAAGTTGCAAGCCTGGTAATCCATTTACCTTCAAATCCCTTATTATTCTTCCCCTCATATATAATTGATCACAACATTCTGTGGGTTCTAGTCCCTAATTTTTATTCTATCATATGCACATCTCTCACATTCTTTGGAATACTTTTTAACCAATGCTATAGCTTAATATTAATGGTAAACTAAATAGTAATGGCAAACTAAATAGTAAACTAAACTAAAAAGTAAACTAAATGGTAAACTTAATAATAAACTAAACTTTTAGTTTACTATAAATGCTTTTTGACAGATTTATTTTAATTTTTCTACAAAACTATTTTATCTTATTACCAGTCACTATTTTCAAAGTATATATTCTTTATTCTTTTAATGTTCACTTAAAATTGTCTATAAGCATTCTTTATTTAATTTTATACTTATTAATATAAAACAACCTTCATCTAAAGACACCAACCAATGTCCTGTCACCTTTCTCTCATTTTGAACAATTTTGTTTCCCAATAATGTATGATGTTACTTTAAACATGTTTATTCATCATTTATTTAATTTTCTATAAGTTCCAGAAGTTGGGTACATCATCATTACTGCATATGCTCTAGGCCTGGGCATTGCTTGGTCAGCGTCCAGCACCAATGTCCAAACTATCTTCTTCCTTCCAAGTTCCAGATAAACAAGTCAGAACATTGTTTCATGTGGTTGGTGGCAGTTAGCATAGTCAATGAGAAAAAAAAATAGAAGGAAAGAATGTTGAAATAAATTTAATAGTGTCTTTAGTCCTTAGAGTGTCCAGGTATTCAATATGGAACAATAAGCTACAAAAAAAAATTCATTTTGAACAAAATTATCTACTTAAACTAAGGTATTTGAAAGTACTTGCTCAACAGATATTGACTTGATATCTGACCTACCCCACACAGCCCTATGACCTTTTGGACCTAGTAAGACCCTACTTTCTTACCTTAAAGTATGCATATTCTTGCAGGAAAGATGAACACACCCACAGTGATGTTCTTAGGAGAACCCAGTGCATGGCCCTCTGAATGGAGGCTGTCTACCTTTTAAACTCTTTTTGACACAGCTCTGTTTTTTCACATGTTCTTAAGGCCCTATAGAATGAACCATGTATAATCTTACCATTGAGATTAATCACTCATTCACCTTAGAACTTACTGCTCTTTGTCTGAAATGATTTTAGTATTTTTTCACTCCCGATAGCTAGACTTCTCCTTTCCCATGACCTCCTTCATCATGACCATGACCTAGTGGGAGAGCCCCCCCCATCTCCCGTATCAGCATATCTGCATCTCTTCCAGCCCTGCTGACCCTGCTACACAACCCTTGCATGTCAAAATCCTCAGAATAATACGTTTTCATTAAAAAGGGTGTTTCTTTCTTTTGCTCAACCATGAATTTAGTGGCCAGATTAGTGCCACGTATGCATGTGGTAATAAGCCTTCCCTCTGTGTGCTAAATGAACAAATGGATAGGAAATCCCAAGTTTGTAATAACTTTATAACAATAATAACAAAGATTTTACTCTGGGTACCTAAGCTGCACACACTGGGAAGCCATTAAAAATAATCTCATTGAAGCAAATATTTACTCTTTGCTGCATTTTATGAAACTTGCTGGAGTTAAATAAAATAGAGAGTGGAAATGGTGCTGTTGGCCAAATCACACGGTATATTTGGCCTGAGGGATTGCGGCCAGAGTGTGCGCTTGTCTGTTCATTTCAAGACACTATCTCCAGACTTTCTTCTTTACCCTAGAGACTCTTTAAAACTTCAGAAATATTTTAAAGTTTCAATATGTTTTGAAGGTGGTTTTGAGGTTTCCTTTTTCCTCGTATTCAACAAGGTTTTATATTCTGTTTGGAACCAGAACTTAAATTATCTGAATACCACCAGTGTATTAAATGGAAACAAGTTCGGCTAATTGTGACAGATTGCCATGAAATTGTGCAGACAGAGGACATTTAGGCAACACACCATTCATCCCCGTGTTGGCTGGCTCATTAAAGTTCTCCCTTGATATGTCGACTAGAGATTTTTTAAACATAAAAGAAATAAATTTTATGGAAAAATTGTATTCTCAGAAAATTGTATGTTTCATCATTCAATATTATAAATAATAATTTATTTAATATTGACATAGATAAATGCATTTGCTTCCAAAACTCTAAAAATAAAACAAATAAAAAAAAATTCTTAGGCAACATCAGTATTTTCAGATAGGAACGTTTAATTCACAACATAAGACATCTAACAAATATAGGGGCAAATATTTAATATTATTTGTAGCCAAAGGTTATATACATTATAATATTAGGTAATGCATATTGAAACTAGACACAGTGGCTCACGTCTGTAATCCTAGCACTCTGGAGGCTGAGGCAGGTGGATTGCTTGAGCTCACAAGTTCAAGATCAGCCTGAGCAAAAGCGAGAAAAGAAATCCTACTGCATGACTATGAGATAGAAGTTGACTTAACCAGGATTTTTTTTTAAGCAATGCCAGATGCATTTTACTTTAAAACACTGAATATTGTCTCCTCAAGAAATCATAATTTATAGGTTTTAATCATTAAAGATGCCATAGCTATGAACACAATCATCTTTGAGCAATACAGATTTTTGGACTGTTTTTGCTAAAAGGTTTTACCATCTCGTTTTATATAAATTCATTAAACTTATCACCTTGTAAAGTATATTGCATTATGGTTTTCATAAGATTATCACTTGCCTTTGTGGAATGGCAGTGTTAATCATGAGGCTAACATCATTCATCACGGATGGCTTCCTCCTTCGAGAAATAAAAGTGATTTCATGTGTAGTATTCCATTTATTTTTCAACATCAGCCATGTCCCTGTGAAGAAAATTTCCATTCTAAATTCACTGAAAACATTAGCAAAGGCAAATACAAGTACAAGTCTCTACTAGAACTAGAAAAACTACCTGGGTGACACCTGTAGTCCCAGCTACTCAGGAGGCTGAGGCAAGAGGCTCTCATCAGCCAGAGAGATTGAGGTTGCTGTGAGCTAGACCATGGCACTCTTCCAACCAGGGCAACAGAGTGAGACTCTACCTCAAAAAAAAAAAAAATGACAACAAAAAACCTTATTAATTAAAAAAGATAATATTTATCGAGAGGTTTTTTTCTTTTGGTGATACGTGCGTCTACGATTTTGTCATGAATTTACTAAGTCACACATCACGATGACCTGATTGAAATAGCATCATTATAATTTCCATTTTGTCAGTGAGGACCACACATATAGTAAGTTGTGAAACTTACACGTACAACCATTACAGTTTTGTCTCAGAGAACACAACCTTTCCCACCACGCTGTCTTGCCACTGTGGCTTCTGTCTACTTTCATCTTTCTGCATGACTCCATCTGCTCACCACATAAACTTGCGCATGTACTTTGGGGCATTTGTCTCAGAAGAGTAGAAATTAATGTTGTCTAAAACCATGCACAGATCAGTTTTATTTCTAAAAGTCAAAAACTGGAGACAAGAAAAATTTCTAACAATAGGTGGATTGTTAAAGAAGTTGTGGTATGTCATAACCTAAATAAGTATTCTTCAACTTATTTTAATCTCACAGCACACTTGAACCAATAGTTACACTTTGGTGACACATTTAAATTATGTTGATCAAAAAATTAAAAAATATTTTAAAAATACTTACCGTGCTTTTAACTTCTTTTGAAAATAATTTAATGAATGATCTTTAAGAAGTTTTGCAGTGCACCTAAGATCACCAGTTGAAAATCATGGCCCTTGATTATATCAATAGAACTGAAAGAACTATTGAAACAACAACTTGGATGGCTCTCTCAAGGGTGTGAGTGTAGAAAGCTAATTTCAATAGGAATGTATGAGTCATACTGTATTATCCGTTTACATAAAATTATCTGAATGTTAAATGGCAGAGATGGAGACCAAATTAATGGTTGCCAGGGGTTGGGAGGTAGTAGTGGGGCTTGGAGGGGGAAGTCTTATGATGGGGTGCAATTCTAAATCGTGATTGTGGTGGTGTTACAAGCATCTAAATCCATGCTATAGTTGCATAAAAATTCATACACGTACAAAGACACAAATAATTGCATATAAAACTGAAATACTCTAAATAAACCCTTCACATTGTACTAGTGTCAACATATGGATTTTAATATTCTATTAAAGCTATAAATGAGGTTACTAGAGGACCACACTGGAGAAAGAATATGTCAGGCCTCCCTCTGGTCAATTTTCCAACTGTCTATGAATCTTCAATTATTTAAATATTTAAGAAAATTATTTAAATATTTAAGAAAAATCCTGTCTTTCTCCTCAAATTCTAACTTATATTTGGACATTATATTCTTTAGGCCTTTGCTAATATGTTCGGTAAATTTGGAATGGAAATTTTCTTCACAGGGACATGGCCTATGTGCAAAAATAAATGGAATACTGCACATGAAATTGCTTTTATTTCTCTGAAGGAGGAAGCCATCCGTGATGAATGATGTTAGCCTCAGGATTAACACTGCCACTCTTGTGCTCCACAAAGGCAAGCGATCATCTTAGGAAAACCATAATGCAATATACTTTACAAGGTGATAAGTTTAATGAATTTATATAAAACTTGATGGTAAAACCTTTTAGCAAAAACAATCCAAATATCTGTATTGCTCTATCTTCAAAGATGATTGTGTTCATAGCTATGGCATCTTTAATGATTAAAACCTATAAATTGTGCTTTCTTAAGGAGACAGTATTCAGTGTTTTAAAGTAAAATGCATTTGGCATTGCTTAAAAAAATAAATCCCGGTTACTTCAACTTGTATCTCATAGTCATGCAGTAGGATTTCTTTTCATAGTGAGTTTACTGCTACATTTGCTATATTTCTGATGACAACATATTTACTACAAGCAAGAGAAAGACTTTTTAATGATAATTTTCACCCAGGAGGCTTCAAAGGAATCTTTTTGAATAATATGCTTCTGCCTACAGTATAAAAATTTGTTGAATCCCAGTGGTTTTTCAGTTGAAGAAAACAAATACATTAAAGTATAAGCTCAGCTTTTCTTTCTTAAGGGCATTTACCAAGCCCCAGCACAGTAGTCAGGATTTATGTTTATAGCTGAAGTGTGTTAGTTTAAAAGGAATTAAATCTTGTCAGATTCAAAATCTGTTTGTTAGCCTTCAAACATGGACACTTGGCCAGACAGTAAGTGTGCCCCATAAAGTTCAATAGGTTTCTCCTATATGTGATCAATGAACTGGTCTAACAATGATAGAACAAGAAAGAAAACAAAACTAACAAACAAATAAAAAACAAGTTTCCTCTTAGGGGAGGGAATAGGCTAATTCTATTTATTCTGCTTCCCAGGAGGATTCCCTTGAAGTTATAGAAATTTACATTCACTAAAACAGTGCATGGCCTTGGGTCCTTATAGTAAACTGGCCAATATTGAAATCAGACCTTACTTTGATAACTTCATAAAGATTTACTTTCATAATTTTTTTATTTTTCCCTTTTTCTGAGACTCTTCAACTTACTGAACAAAAAGTGGATGAACCATCATGTATAGGACCAAAACAAATCTGAAATCATCTTTGTCAACTGACCAAGTGAATAAATTTATCAACTTAGTTAATGATTTTAAAAAGGAACACCTTCTTAAGGGACTGTAAGGAAAAGACATATCTAGTTAATTTTTGTCAATTGAGATAATTCCTCCTATAAACAATTAAAAGGAAGACAGACCAGTGTATTCCAGAGCCAGTTAACACAGAGGTGGTGATGGGGCACATACGTGACAAGGTTAAAGCCCACTGGTCAAATCAGTTCTCATTGAAATGCTCTCTAGAAGATATTGTGGTGCCATCTTTACTTAGTAACCCCATACTGTAGTACTTCTCTAAAAACTTGATACCATAATTACTTTGCAAGATATTAAAGGGAACAGAAGTCCAGGTCCCTTTTGTAGAGATGTGGTTTGTGTGTGCTGGGATTTGAGACTGGGAAATGGCATTAATTTGCAAACTAATAACAGTAACACAACCCACAAGATCTGAAAATACATCTTTGTACGTTCTCTGCACATAGCTGCAAACATGAATACATGTGTTTTCATTGAATAGTACATGCCTTTGATTTTTCATCTAATGTCCACAAGAAACTTCAAAGAGAATTATCTTCTCTAAAAGCAAGAGGAAATTGGCAAGAAAACCAATCAATTCATCAACAAATTGGCCAGTCAAATCTGTGAATGGAAAGGTAAGGAAAATAAAAGACTTAAAATAGAAAATATATCTTTTTTTCTGTTAAGAACATAGAAAGATAAGCTGCAGACTGGGAGAGAATATTTGGAAATTGTGTATCTGACAAAGAATGCTACTCCATAATTGTTTTAAATCTCTTAACATTCATCAACTAAAAAGTGAAAACACAATTTTAAAAAGCAAATACTTGAACAGATTCTTCACCAAAAAGAACATACAGATGGCAAATAAAACATGAAAATATCTTCATAATAATTATTCATTAGGGTGACATAAACTAAAATAATCATCAGGCACCACTATACCCCTATTAAGATTATCAAATTCTACAAAGAATGCAAATGAATCAGCAAGAAAACAAAACCAAACACTTCATCAAAAAAAGAGAATGGATTATATGAAAAGTAGTTTTTCAAGAGAAGTTAAAAAAATGGCTAAACAATACTCAAAAAATACTCATCAGTAATTATCAAAGAAATGAAAATTAAAACTTTTAATGTAATAAAAAACCACCTTATCCTTATCAGAACGGCCATCATTAAAAATGAAAAAAAAAAAAAAACCACAACAGTAGTTTCTGGTGTAGATGCAGACAGCTAGGAATGTTTAAGCACCACTGATGGGACTCCACATCAATACCACTTCTGCGGAAAACAGTGTGGAGGGTCCTCACAGGTATAAATGTAGTGTTCCCTTTTGATCCAGCAATGTCACTGTTGGCCATTTACCCAACGAAAATGAAGTCATTTTATCAAAATAACACATGAACTCAAATGTTTGCCACAGTACAATTCCCAATTATAAAGATGAGGAATCTTTCTAATCAACTTTCAATTCATGAGTGGATAAAGAAAATGTAAAATATGTGTGTGTGTATTAATATATACTGTGGACGGGGGAGCCAAGATGGCGAACTGCAGCCAGCTTTTTACAGAAGCTCCTGTCCAGAAGGAGGCTGAAAGGACAGAAGCTTAGCAAATTAGCTGATGGTTTGGAGCAGAGACAAGAGAGAAGATTGAAGAACGTACTTCAACCTTGCTGAGGCGAGCTGTGACCCCAAAAATACAACGAAAAGGTACAGAA
>CAUYTI010090259.1:0-46048 GCA_963575145.1 Galago senegalensis
AAAAAAAAAAAAAAAAATAAGGAATAAAAAGACAAGCTAAGGACTGGGAGGAAATATTTGCAAAATATGTATTCAACAAAGGAATAGTACTGGAGTATATAAAGAACTCCCAAACCAACAATAATAAAAATCCAATTAGAACATGGGCACAAGACATAAATAGACTTTTCTCCAAAGACAAGGTGCAAGTGACAGATGAGCACGTGGAAAGCACATGGTTGGCCATTAGAAAAATGCAAATTAACATCACAACAAGGGCCAGGTGGGGTGGCTCATACCTGTAATCCCAGAACTTTCGGAGGCCAAGATGGGAGGATTGCTTAGGGTCAGGGGTTTATAACCAGCCTGAGCAACATAGCAAGATCTCATCTCTACAAAAATAGAACAATTAGCTGAGTGTGGTGGTGCGAATCTGTAGTGCCAGCTACTCAGGAGGCTAAGGTGGGAGGATCACTTGAGCCCAGGAGTTCGAGGCTACAGTGAGTTATGATCATGCTACCACACTCCAGCCTGGGTGACAGAGTGAGACCCTGTCTCAAAACAAAACAAAATGCCAGAATCAGGTATCACTACATGTCTATTAAAATAACAAAACAAGGGGGCCAGGGTGACACTGCTAAATTCTGGTGAGAATTAAATTCTGGTGGATCATTTGTATACTGCTGGTGGAAACTGTCAAATGACTTAGCAATTACCATCTTGGTCATTTAACTCAAGGAAACAAACTCGTGTGTGCACACAAAGAGCTGAATGTAAATCTTTACAGCAGCTTCCCTCATTACAGCTGGAAACTGGCAACAATCCACATGCCCTACAATAGGTGAAGGGTCAGACGAATCAGTCCGTCTTTGCCGTGGAACCCTGCCCAGCAATGAAATGAATGAGCCATTGATATACACAGTGACCTGCACGAGTCTCCTGAGAATTACACCAGCGAAGAAAGGTCATCCCCCAAAGGTCCTGTGCTGCGTTAATGTCACTTTCATAAAATGACAAAATCACGTAAGTAGAGATTGGTAGAGATTCAGGAAGGACGAGAGATGGAAGTGGGCATGGCTACCAACATGCCACAGGCAGGGTCTTGGTGGTGACAGGAATGTGTACATCTCCCCTTTATCAATGATATTGTGATATTACAACACACTGAGGAAAATGGGGTGAAGGGTGTGTGGGTTCCCTTTATATTATTTAACATGTTTAGTTTTAAAACTGTACCAACCCTGACAGCAGCTTAATCAGAGTACCCTGTAGCCGGACAGATAGTATAACAGATGAAACTCTTGATCATTATTTTTTTTTTAATTGCAGCAAATAACTTGTAATTCTGGACTCTTTCTCTATGTGCTAAGCAGGGCACCGTGTTCCCATTTAAACCTCGCTGCACCTGGGGAGCCAGATTCCACTGTTCTCCCACATATGAACCCCAAGCACGGGTCAAGCGAGTCCTAGTGCCCTCCCCTTCACAAGTGTCCTGAAGTCCCTACAGGCAAAGTGACCAGGAGTTCTCAGACCTGGGGTTTCTCCCTGGAGGATGAGGAGTGGGGCAGAAAGGAGGAGGGAGCTATGGAACATTTGGGCACCTGCCCACGGCTGGGCTGAGGACCACGCCCCTTTCTGTTCTGGGCGGTGTGGAAACTATTACCGTTTGGTCATGGCTGCTGCCTTTTACGATACCATTATTAAAGAGAGAATTAATGATTTCTATTTCCTTATTACTGTCTGTATGTATAGATTTTTTTTTTTTTTTTAGTTAGAGTCTTACTCTGTTGCCCAAGCTAGAGTGCAGTGGCATCAGTCTGGCTCACAGCAACCTCAAACTCTTGCCTCAGCCTCCGGAGTAGGGAGAACTACAGACACCTTTTACCATACCCAGTTAGTTTTTCTGTGTTTGGTAGAGACGGGGTCTGGCTCTTGCTCAGGCTGGTCTTGAACTCCTGACCTCAAGTGATCCATCCACCTCGGCCTCCCAGAGTGCTGGGATGGCGTGAGCCACTTTGCCTGGCTGTTTTCTTTTTCCTTTTTGTGTACTATACGATCTTTCAAACGACAGCAGAGAGTAGTTAGATTCTTTGAAGAGCATTTGAACTGAGTAAATTTTCAAAATGCACAGAATTGTCATAGCAATAGAAGTGCCAGCAGAAAGTCCAGTGCCAGCTGCCAGTACAATTACACATGTTGTTGAAAGGAGGACAGAGCCGGACTGAGGCTGCCGGAGGGCAGCGGACCCAGGCAGGGCAGTGCTGAGTGAGACGGGGCTGTGCCAGCCTTTATTCCATGTGGGAGCAGACTCCTCAGGCTATACCCCTTTTCTGTTTTCTGGAGAGCACTTGGGAGCCCACTGCGTCCCTCCTTGTGGCTCCATCAGCCTCTACCTGTGGAGACCACCCCTGATAGTAGGATGACACCAAGGAGGGAGACAGACTTAGCTCTGAGTCCAAAGTCCTTTGGGAGCAAGAATGAGCCCATTCTGCCGTCACTGCTGCAGACTGAAGCCCCCTCCAGAGCTCTGTGTGAGCCTAACTGGGGGCTTCTCTGAGAAAACACGTAGGTGGGCTTAGACCCCAACAGTCAGGGTGGCTCCTCTAAGAGCTGTTGTCCCACCATAGACACAGAGGATGCTGACCCAGTGAAAGTCCCTGCCCCACGGGCTGGGCGCAGTGGCTCACGCCTGCAATCCCAGCATTCTGGGAGGCTGAGGCGGGTGGATTGCCTGAGCTCACAAGTTTGAGACCAGCCTGAGCCAGAGCAAGACCCCGTCTCTAAAAATACCCAGGCATTGTGGGTGGGCACCAGTAGTCCCAGCTACTTGGGAGGCTGAGGCAAGAGGATCACTTGAGCCCAAGAATTTGAGGTTGCTGTGAGCTGTGACACCACAGCACTCTAGCAAGGGTGACCAGGTAACACTCTGCCTCAAAAAAAAAAAAAAATGTCCCTGCTCCAAACATCCAGGCTCTGGACCTACCCTGCTTAGAGTTGCCTCTGATGAGGGCCTCTTCTGTCTTTCAGTGCTTCCTGGTCTCCCTCCTTCCTTTTCTGTGAGCTGTTCCTGGTCTCACTATACTTTGTTGTAAGGAAACAGTAGTTGTGAGAACCAGGAGGTCCTCAGCCATCACTGGGGCCACATCCTGGAGTGGGCAAGTGGGTGTGCACTGTCATGGGAGAGCAGAGACTCACCCCAGGGCCCACAGGCCTCTAGTGCTGCCGTGGTGCAGACCACCATCCTTTGCCACATGGATCCTCCCATATCAGTCACCCACTGGCCCTACATGGAACTGCCCCATCCTCTTCTCTGCCTCTGGGCTCCTGCCCACCCTCATGTGCCCTCTCTCCCTGATGAAGCTCCTTCCACATGGTCCCAGTCACCCCAGACAGAACCAGGGTCCCTGAGGCCCATGTAGATTGTCACTATGAACCCTGCCCAAGGCCTAGCCCATGGGGGCTCCCAGGAAGGAATTTCTTACTCATCCACATGGAAATGGCAGGGCTCTCAGCAGCACTGGGGACCCACACAGGTCCTGATCAGGTCTGAGTCATCCTTTCGGGGTTGGGGTCCCCCCACCAAAGTAAGATATTGAAGCAGAGTCAGTGGCAGTGCAGCCCAGGGACGCCGTCTGCTCACCCTCTGTCAATGTCAGGGGGCTCGTGTGCTGTGGTCTGAGCGTTATGTCCTCCCAAATTCATATGTTGAACTCCTACCCCTCAAGGGGATGGGGTTAGGTGGGGGGAAGTGATGGGATCATGAGAGTGGAGCCCTCATGAGTGCACTCTTGAAAGATGCCCGGGAGAGACCCCTTGGCCTTTCCACCCTAGGAAGGGACAGAAAGATGGTTGTCCATGAAGAAGAGGCCCTGCTGGACAGTGGACCTGCTGGTGCCTTGATCTCGACTTGCCGCCTCCAGACTATATAAATGTTTGTTGCTGAAGCTACTCTATCTAAGGTGTCTTGTTACATGTGTACGTGGCAGCGGGGACAGCCTGGGATTCCCTAGAGCAGTTTTCCAGGGCTTCTGTGACAAGTCCCATAGACTGGTTGGTTTAAACAGGGCAGAAGCAGAGGATTCTGTGCTCACCATGGCATTCAGAAAGGTCTTTGAAGGTGGCCAGAGGTCTAGGCTGTACACAGGGCAGCCCCAGCAGGCTGTACAAGCTCTCAGGGTGTGATGAGGCTGGAGGAGGTGAGTCTCAGGAATCCCTGTCTGCTCCCATCTCTGGCCGGTTTCCCTTTGGAGAAATGTCCCTTCAATTCTTTGTCCATTATTATGATTATCATTATTTTGAGATAGGGTCTTGCTCTGTGTCCCAGGGTGTGGTGGTGTCATCATAGTTCACCGAAACCTCTGATTTCTGGATTCAAGCGAGCCTCCTGCCTCAGCCTCCTGAGTAGCTGGGACTTCAGGCACCACCATGCCCAGCTAGTTTATTTCCCCTCCCTCCTTCCTTTCTTTTTTCTTTCTTTACTTTTTCTTTGTACAGATGGGGTCCCCCTTTTGCTCAGGCTGGTCTCAAACTCCTGGACTCAAGAAGTCCTCCCACCTCAGCCTTCCAGAGTGCTGGGATTTCAGAGATGAGCTACTATGCCTGGCATTTTGTCTGTTTTTGAACTGGGCTGTCATGCTGTTGACAGTTTCTTTGTGATCCTCAAAATAACCCAGAAGAGCAGGTGCAGCCAAGATAGTCCCCTGAGGCACAACTGAGGAGACTGAGCCAGACCTCTGCCCCACACCTCAAACAATGGGGCCCTGCACAGGGAGGGGCTCCCAAGGGCTCAGGGGTCTCTTGCAGAGGGTTTGACTCTTGCAGTGTCTGTCTGGGAGACATGGGCCAAACCTCCAGCAGACCCCTCCAGCTGTGTCAGCAGTGAGGCCCAAATCAGGCATGGTGGCCTGGGACCCAGAGAGGGAGACCAGGCTAGGAACACTCTCACCCTAGGCCCTCCCAAGGTGCCTCAGCTCTGCCTCTACAGACTCCTTGACCCCCTGCATGGCCAGCACCCATGCAGGGCCCCTCTGCCCAGTTCTAGACCACCCTGCAGCCTCTGCACACACCTTCAAGGCCCAGCCCCACCCTCCTGGCTGGGGACACCTGTGATGTGTTGATCCCTAGTGTGAAAGCTCAAGGAAGGAGAGACTCTGACAGCACTTTAGAGGCATGGTGCCCTTTTATTTGTGCTGCTGTGTGGCCCACAGGGCTGGAGTAGCTGCTGTGCAGACCAGAGGTTTGAGTCCTGCCTAAGCAGTGCAGCCACCTGCTGGCCCAGCTGCCCAGGAAGACCACGTAGAGGGAGGACCGTGTAGTGCATCAGTGCTGACCTGCCAAGGAGGCCACAAGCTGCTCACCTGGTGAGAGTTCAGCAGCCGTGGGGTTGTGGAAAATCGTGGCTATAGGAACAAGCCTTTTGGCAAGAGCCCCAGGGAGGCTGTGGCCAGTGGCTGCTCTGTCCTGCATGGTCCTACTTGGGCCCCCTGAGTCCAGCTCCCAGGTTACCCTGATGATGCTTCTTTGGTCTAAATCTGCTCAGCCACCCTGAGGGCACCTGGCCCAGCCCCATGCCTCCTGCCTGCCATTCTGAGCTGCAGTGAAGCCAACAGCCTCTCCTTTCCTGCAAAAGTGGCCCTGTCAGGACTCTGACTCCTGCTATCCGCCTGTCTGAAGGGCCCTGCAAGGCCCTGCTTTGATGGCAGTCTTTGGATAGGGAAGAGGCAGGTACCTTGAACCTGGGTGTGACAGCTGGAGACCACGGGTGTGTATGAGGGCTGGCCCCTTGCTCTCCCCCAAGTCAAGGAGTTTGGCAGCAGGCTGGCATGCAAAATGTGTGTCTGTCTCCCACCAGCTCCCATGCATGGCTCTGGCCTGTTGGATGAACAGTGAATGCCAACTTGGGCCATAACCACCCAAGCCAGTCCTGCTCAGCCAAGGTCTGGGCAGTGTCACCTGGGGACAATCACCCCTCACACCTCACCCTGCCCTCCGCCCCACAATGGCAGTGTTTGCTGTGAAGCCTGGGGCAAGCAGAACTCTGCCTGTGACTGTTCTCCACGGACAAAAGCACCCTGCACGGCATTTGGCCAGGATGAGAGGTGGGAAGAGGCATTGGTGAGGAATGAGTTGATACCCAGAGTCCTGTTTCCACCTAGTACCTCGGAAGTCAGGTGATGGATGCCACAGGGCCCTGGCAGGAGCCTGAGTGTGTGACAGGCTGTGCCATTTGTACTGGGTGCCGAGACTTGCTGCACCCTCCTTGGTGGTGCCAGAGGCCTCCTGCCTTGTGGACAGAATGGCTGTGTCCTGCTCATTCTAGAGGGATTTTCAAACCTGTTTCTGGCCTGGCTGGGAGGCAGGATGCTGTAGGGAGCTGCAGCCCTGGCACTGGGCCCTTGATGGAGGCAGGAGGGTGGATGGAGTTGACGGAGGTGAGCCACAGGATCTAGATCACTGTGGCCTTTTGCAAGCATGTACTCCTGCGGGATGCTTGAATGCCTTGATGCCTTCAGGAGAATCTCAACACTGGTGCCATTTCACTTCACAGCCCTCATTCATCTCTTCTTCCTTCCTCTGTTGGCTTTTCATGAAGCCACAGAGCTGCGGCAAGGACAGAAAGCCTGTGGGCCCCCTTGGGGAAGGTCCTGTCAACCCAGCATATGAGCCTTGGGCAGCATCCTTTGGGGGACCACCTCCCTCAGGAGCCATCGTCACACAGCTCTGCCTGACTGAGACACTACACTCAGGGATCCTGCCCTAGGCTGCTCTCTGTGACCCTTCTAGGCACCATTCCAGAGCCCAGCAGGGGACTCTGAAGGCTCTTGGTATGTGGCTGCAGCCCCCCTCACCCACCTCAGAGACCCTTGCTGCTCTGGGTCCCAGGCTGGCTCACTGGCGTGGAGCACAGGAGTCCTTTGTAGCCCTTGCCCCAGCTGCCCAGGGAATTGGGGACTCAGTGTGGATGGAGGCTCAGCCCCCTTGGAACCCTCCTCTGTCCTGCAAGACACAGGCAGTTTTAACCAGGGCCAGGCAGCACCCTCGTGGCCGGGGCAGCTGCCGTGCACTTTGTGCTCTATTAACAGGCCTATCTTCCCACTGGTGATGAGGATAGTTTGTGTTATGACCTCCGTACATTTTCCTAAGGAAGAAATCAAGGAAAGGATTCTCCAATGGTCCCGTCACTGCACACACATTTCCCCTTGTGCTCAGAGGCAGCCACAGCCTTCAGGAATTCCCCCCATATCCCCCCAGCTGGCAGAGCACACAGGGTGACCCTCTGTAGGCAGTGAGAAGTCTCAGGATTGGGGATACAAAGTCTGCAGCCACCCAGAGCCCAGCTGTCCTGGCTAGCGATCGTCTCCCCAACCCTGTGGCTCCAGGCCCAGGTGTCTGTGCCCCAACCCAGCATGAACTGGTGCTGTTAGGCTTTCCTGGGTGCCAGATGGGGGCTGAGTGCTGAGAGACCGTCAGGAGTCAGCTGCCCCATGGGCTGTGCCCAGCAGAGGGAGGGTGCCTCAGGCTGGGAGGGTCTGGGAATGGTGCTCCTGGGCTGGAGGGCAGGGAGGGACACTTGAGTGCTAAGCCACAGGACACACCTCCTACCTCAAAGCCCCCAGGTGCCAGGGATGGGCTCAGATCTCACAGGGCTGTCTGGGCAAGGGCACTGGGAATAGCACCCACAGAAGACACCGGCAGGTCACAGTGATGTGGGATTCAGGAAGCAGAAGAGATGTGACCCCAGGCTCCTATGGGCTATCTGACCAGCTAGGCCCCTGGCCAGCTAGGACCAGGTCTCATCTCACAGCAGGAGAGAAGCCTGGGCTCCCTGGTCCTGGGTTCTAGTCTCAGCAGTGTGATCTCCAGAAGGTCACCACGTTCTGACCTCTGCTTCCTGCTCCCACTCCTGGCACAAAGACACCCCCTGCCCAGCACAGATCAGGACTATCTACCTCTGAAGCCTGTCCCCCATGTCACCTGCTCCTGAGCACAGATGGCAGAGGCCCTGTCCCTCCATCTCCATCACTGTGGCCATCTCCCCACCTGCACCTTCCTTCTCCCTGTCCTGGCCCCATGGCCCCAGAGGAAAGCCCACTGACTCCACTGTCTGTGCCCAGGGGAAGAACCAGTATGGTTAAATGGCAGCTTCTTGAGAATTTCATAACTAAGAGAGGTTTTCTTTCTGAAAGGCGGCAAGCTATTTGTAGCCCAACTTGGTTGAACAGATTTTTCCTGGTGTAGAATTTTTTTTATTCATTAACTTCTTTTCCTTATGAATTAAAAAATAGCATTATTTTTCACACAGGAGTGTTTTATTTACTTCTTTCTGTATGACAGCCAGCACTTCCTCTATTTGCAAACACCCACTTGGGCAGGCAGTTTTCCTTTGAGCATGGCATCTCCCAGAGGAAGGTGCGTGTGCGTCCAGACCACTGCCTCAACCTCCCCCCCCCCCGCTCCCTCCTTAATAGATGCAGCTCTGAGGGTTGGGCTTTTTGAGAGACAGGACCTGTACAGTGTCTCACAGGGGCCATTAGACCCCCGGTGTGCTAGCCAGAGTCTGAGAGCCACACCTGGCAGAACTGGAGATAGAATCCTATGGAGCTGCTGACCAATGCCCAGGTGGACGATTTCATACTTCACAAATGTCCCAGGTGAATAGGTTACCTGCAGAGCTAACTGTGCTGCCAGCCTCGGGGCCTCCCAACTGGACAGGGTGCAGCCTGGGTTTTTCTCTAGAGGGATTCAGGCTATCCCCTGACTCACAACCTATGTGATCATGGCCCCAAGGTAAGGGAGCAGTCCCTGCCTCCTTCCAACCGCAGAACCCCTGGCCCCTCTGGGCATTTTACAGGAGGTACTGATCCAGGGCTGCCCTTGACCTCACTCGTCCAGGGTGTTGCTCCACACTGGCTCCACACTGGCTTACCATGAAATGCTGGTCTCTAATTCAACTGCATTTCTGTAAGTAATCTTTTGGGATACACTTACCTTAATAGAAATAAAAATCATGTTTACGTGGTATACCTCACCTTAGAGTTGTCTTAAAATCTATCACTCTTACGCATATGCACCTCCCACTCTGTGTCCAAACTATCACTTGACCTGCTATATACTTCCCTCATGGTCAAGTTCAAGCCCCTGACTCAGGGCTGCCCAGAGCTGCCTTCCCAGCTGAGCACCAGGGAAGGCCACATTAGCCAGGGTCCTTTCAGGAGCATGACTGCCTCTTTGGGGACAGGGGTCTGTCTTCCTTTGCCCCCCCAGTACAGGCTTTGAGGGGTCAGTATGTGCTAGATATCCATTGTTCACTGACCAGTTGAACCGTTTTGCAGAGCCAGGCCTTCAGAGATGGGAGTTCTACTGAGCCCCTCTGGACTGATGCTTAGAAATCTTGCCTAGCCTCATAACATCCCACCTCCCCCATTTCTTTGTTACAATTCCAAATTCCCCAAAGCTCTGAAACTTACAAGTTTTCAAAGCTCTTGGGCAAAGCTGGACCTGCATACCCATTTACTACAGACTTTATCCAGTCTGCATGCACAGTTCCTGTCTTCCTACAAAACATTCACATGTTTCTGAGGGTGACCCAGCTTCCAGAGTGGTGCTGCAGAACTGGGACTATATATGAAAAAGTCTGCACTGCAAACATACCCGAGGTGTATTGGATGAGGGTTTGGGACGCTGAAGTGTCTCTGCACTGGTCACAGTTCTGGACTGGAAGGAGGTCCATGGTATAAGAGGCTGGCTTTGGCCTGAGAATATAACAGAGTAGAGACTCTGGGACCCAGGAGCTATTTATGTGACTTTCTCACTGAGCAAACATCTCTGTGCTGGGTGCAGGTGATTCAGACAAAGATAGAGGAGCCCATGGACCACATAGGGACCAAAGGGCATAGGAGGGGTGGGAGCAGAGGCACTGCCTGGATGCAGCAAGCTGTGTCCCTCCAAGGGGCCCTTCTCTGGGAAGGTGGTGACCAAAGGCCCAATACTCCCTTTCTGTTGTGTCACCTGGGGACACTCTGGGCCTGTCCAGGCTGAAAGCACCTGAGACTGTGATAGTGGCACAGTAGGGACACCTGTGAGTCTACAGAAAAGGGGGAAGGGATGGGGGAGGGGGGCCAGGGCCAGTCCTATCCCAAACCTTAACTCAGTTACTGCTCACAAATAATCCCACTTCACAGCCCAAGAAAAGAGAGGCCAGACAGCTTGCCCAGGTGTATTCGTGTCCAGAGCAGTCTGCAAGAGGCTGCAAGGAAGGCAGCAGGACATGGCCTTCTGTGCTGAGGGGCACCCCCATCCCTGCTGTAGCCAGGAGTAGGACTCCCAGGCCAGCGCCTCCCCAGTCTACCGTGATGGAGTGAGGAGCGGGTGTCCGCTGGCCTCGACTGGGTGGGCTAGAGAGTGCAGAGACCGCCACAGAAAGCCATGGGTGGGCTCTACAGACACACTCCCCCCCCCCATGGATGGTGCAAGGCCCGGGCACTGACTGGAGTCCTGGCCAGAGTAGAGGGAGCGCAGAGCAGGGCCTGGATTGGGGGACAGGGGAGGTGAGTGGGGATGGGGCAGAAGGAAGGGCCCTGCAGGGCAGGGCGGGGCCAAGCAGGTCCCGCGGCTTCCCCTGGCACCGCGGGGTTGCGGGACGCGAGGGCGTTGCCCAAAGAACGGCGGTGCAAGGGCCGCAGGGTGGGGGGGACGCGCCTGGGTCCCCGCCCCCATCGGCCGCGCAGGGTCGCGCGTGGGCGAGGCGGGCGCCGATTGGCTGGCGGGCTGGCGGGCGGGGCGGGCGGCGGCGGCGCGGAGGGGCCGGTCACCCCACAGCCCGGCCTCGGCCTCCGCCGCTTGTCGCCGCGCCCCGCCCGCGCGTCCGCCGCCGCACGTCTCTCGCCGGCGGCCACCATGAGCACAGGCCTGCGGTACAAGAGCAAGCTGGCGACCCCAGGTGAGCCCGGAGCCCGCCCGCGTGCCCGCGCGCCTTTGTCCCTGCCGCCCGCCCGCCTCTCACCGTGTCTTTCCGTCTCTCCCCCGCCCGCCGGCCCGGACCCGCCCGGACCCGGACTCGACCCGACCTCGACCGGGCAGAGGATAAGCAGGTACGTGCGCGCTGCCGCTCAGCCTGCCGAAACCCGGCTGGCTGTCACCCTTTGTGGCACTAACGCCGCCCGCGCCCAGGCGCGACCCCGCCCCCGCCGGCCGTCATCCAGCCCAGTCGCGGTTACCAGTTGTCAGCTGGGGCAGTGCTGGGGCTTCAGGGGCACCGAGGGGTGCCAGGCCAGGGTGGGTGCCTGGTCTCCTGACCCTCACAGCAGGGGTTGTGCGCCCTTCCCCAGGATGGGGGGATGGGCCGAGGACCCCTCTTCCTCTGGTCCAGCGCCAGCATCTCCTTGCTGACCTGGCGGAGTGCTGGGGGTCCTGGGTGAGGCTACTGTTGTTGCAGTCCACGGGAAAAGGGTGGGGGATGAAGGACTCAGGACCTACCAGCCTGTGCACAGTCCCTGAGCTGCTCCACAGAGCAGCTTCTTGCCACCCTTCCCCACTGTCCAGCACCTTCATGCCCCTGTCCCTGCACACACACACATTTCAGTGTACTGGTTTGTGGCTGGGCCTCTTCCCCACACTAGGAGCTTCCAAGGCCTAATCTGAGTCATCCCAACGCCCAGCTCAGGGCCTCAGACCCAGTAGATACAAATAGGCTGTGGCTTCCCAAAGGGCTGGCCTGGTCCCCACCTTCCAGGAATGCAGGACTCCACGGGAGGCTGGCCCCTGCTGAAAAGCCAAATGAGCTCAGGGTTAAACAAAGCCCAGGATCCCTGGTGGAGTGGGGGTGGGGTGGGGCTGGTAAGCAGGTGGGCTGGGAACTCCCGGGTAGCCCTGGAGGTGGCCTTTCTACCTTGAGCTCAGCCATTTTGTAGAGGAGAAGGGCCCAATTCTGGCACCAGGGTGGCCTGGGCAGCCCCCATCAGGATGGGGTTCACGCAAACCATGGATGCTGGCCCAGGGTGCAGCAGCCAGGGCAGGAGGTCCCAGCAGGGAGGGGAGAGCTAGGGAGTCACTGGCTAGCCAGTGGCCATCCCCTGGAAGGGACACCCCACGGGAGGGGGTGGGGGTAAGGCTCATTGGGAGGAGCTCCCCAGGGACCCAGCCTCCCCATCACAGAGACAGACAAAGCCCAGATGCAGGGACACACTTGCCAGGCTATTGTTTGAGAGAGAGGGAAGGAGCTGGGGCTGGCTGAGAGACCAGTAACTATGGCTGCTCCTGGTCCTGGGGTGCCCCCACCTTGGCCCCCCTGGGCAGGGGTGTTTGCTACTCATTTATCAATTGGCTTTTCTTGTCCATCCTTTTAGCAATGGGGACCCTTCCTGGTGAAGTGCAAGCCCTACCCTGCCCAGAACCAGCCCCACCCATACCCTACCCCCAAGCCCAGAGGGAGAGGGCACAGTGCAGGCAGAGTGGGTGCCCTGGGAACAGGACCAGGTGTTTGGGGCGGCCAGTGGGTCTCAGGGGAGTCAGGAGCACATGGTAGCATCACTCTTCCCACTAGTGTCGGGCCTCGGCCTATCCAAGCTGCCTTGTCTCTCTGCAAAAGGAGGTGGAGAGGCAGTGAGGGCTGGTAGCTCCGTCAGTCCCCGTGCCCTCCACCTCCTCTCAGTGATGGGGCTCTATGGGCTCCGGCTGCTGCCTCCAGAGCTGACTCCGGCAATTCTAAGAATGGAAATGCCTCGAGAGTTTCAGGCACGGGAGGAGGCGGGTGCAGCTGTGTCATATAGCTCAGGAAGCCCTGAGGAGTATTTGTTGTGCCTCAGGGACCAGAGAAAGGGGGTGGTGGGGCTCCCCCAGGGAATCCACATCCTGCTTTGACAAGTAATGGCCAAGGGGGTTGGGAGGTGGGAGTGAGACTCCTGTCCTGACCTGGGGCTTCCCAGAGGCTTTGCCTTGGGTGGGGGGTGGGGAGTGTGGACTGAGGCAGCCTGCAAGCCACAGCTCCGTTAGATACCTCCCAGGATGAGGCCCAGGCCCAAGGCTGTCTGTCTTTCTGGAGACGTTCTGGGTCTCATGAGATGCCTGTCCAGTGTGTGCTGGGCTAAGGGCTGTGTCCTCAGTAGAACTATGGGTAGAGGTTGGGTGACTCTCAGCCCAGAGGCTTCCTACAGGTCAGGGACAAGTGGACCAGTAGGGTAGCTTCTGGGAGCAAGGGCTGGGGGAGCTGTGGGAGCTGTGGGAGCTGGAGGATGTGGCTGCCCCCTGTCCTCTGCTGAAAGATCTCCTGTTACCAGCTCTGAACCCACTCCTTCCCTGATGCCAGCAGCCTTCAGGCCTCAAAGCAGGACTAGAGCATGGGCAGGGTGGAGGTCCTCAGCCAGTAGAGAGCCAAGAAGGTAGGGTCTGTGTTGAGAGAGCCAGGGGCTCTGCTCCTGCTGTCCCCGGGCCAGCCCTGGAGACTCTGCCAGGCTTCTTTCCTGCCATAGGCTCACTGGGATTCTGGTGGGGTCCTGAAGGTAGACAGTGAGGAAAAGTTTGGTGGCCCACAGAGAATAGTTCTTTTACTAAAGAGACTTCTGTGGTCCCTGGGATGGTCATAGGAGGGTGAGATCCAGCTGGCAGCAACTCTGCAGTCCCATAGATCCTTTTTTATGGATTGCAATGAGCAGGGACACTCAGAGACCACGGGAGTGTCCTCTGGAGCTGGTGGGCAACAGGTTCCACTCCGTCTTCCCTATAGCACCTCCAGCACCCCCCCCCCGGGGGAGTGGACAACTGGGGGAGGCAGCGATGGCACATGGTGATGAGGATTTTCAGCGGGCTGTCAGGGGCTTCCAAGTTTTGGGAAGTGCCCATTACAATGGGCGCCTGCATGTCCTCCCTCCCTTTGCCCCACCTAAGCCTCCGGGGCCAGGGGTGGGGAGCCGTCTGGGTTGGACTTTAGAGAGAGGTGGGCTCAGCCCTTGTCCGGTCCCCTGCACGTCTTGGAGCGTCACATTGAGAAAGAATACCCTAATACACGCACTTGTGCAAAAACAAGGATAGACCAGAGCAGGGTTGGGGGGATACGGGGGAGTGAGTCCTTGGGCAGCTGGAATTCGAGGCACCGCCAGGAGGCTCTGGGGCGAGTCTGCCAGCGGAGGACGGCATCGGTGGGGCCGGTTCCCGCGCGGTTGCGCGTGGGTCCCGGGAGAGTCCTCTGGCGCCCTCTGGCGGGCGGAAGGGGCGCCGCCTCTCTGGGGAGCGGGACAGCGCAGCCACAGACTCCGCTCTGCCGGCGACCCGGGCGCCCCATCCGGCCGCGTGCGGGACCCGACGGCCCAGCCGCTAGGAATGAGGCAGCGGGTGTGTGGCGGGGTTCCCGGTCCGCTCGGCGCCACGGCCCGCCTGCGCCTCTATTTGGCCCTGCCCTCCGCGGCAGCTCTCATGTGGCTCCGCCTGCGGCCCAATTTCTAGGCGACAGTTTCCCAGCGACAGAGGGCGGGGGCGGGGCCGTCCCCACCGCCACCTACCGCGAGCTCCCTGGGCGCCCGCGTAGCCCCGCCTCCAGGCCGGGTGCGGGAGCGGACAGGCCTGCCTGAGGCTGCGACGCTGCCACAGCTCCTGACGGGTCCGCAGGGGCTAGGGAATGACTCGGGCGGCCTCCGGGGCCGGCGGCCCCCCAGAAAGACGCGGTCCCCTCTCCAGGCCTCAGTTCCTGTGTCCGCAAAACGGGGCCCAGAACACGGCGTAGGGGCAGTACCACGTGTAAGTCCCTAGCGACTACCCGGCTCCATCGGGCTGCCGCGGTCTGGGGTCCGATCACGGCCGGCTGGGTCGCGGGGGTCGCCGCTATGGACTTGTTAGCAGCACCCCAGGACCGCCTGGTGGAACAGCTGCTGTCGCCGCGGACCCAGGCCCAGCGGCGGCTCAAGGTGTGTGTGTGTGCAGGGGTTGAAATTTGGGGTAATGCGTGTGCGTCCACTCAGCCGGACTCCGTAGGCTCTGGGACTTGGCAGGGGCCAGCAGGGCCAGGGGCCTTTGGGGGTGGGCGGTCAGGCTGGCAGGCGGGGGAGGCTCAGCGCTGTTGTCTATAAATAACCCCTGCTCTTCGGCTGCTGCTGCAGCTACCCCCGCGGCTGGATCAGGGCCAGATGGGGCCTCCCACCCCCTGGTATTCTCCCAAGGGGTGAGTGTCCAGGCCCTGTGGAGGCCTTGGCTGGGCCTGAGGGTCTCAGCCCTGCTGCCCTCTGTCCCCGGAGGGAGAACATGGGCTGTGCCTGCTGCTTGACATATGACCTTCCCCCCCCCCCAAACACACGGAGTCTCTGGTCCTGCCCAGCCCTTGCTGAGACTGGGAAAGACTGCCTTCCCCTGCCACCCACTCCTGCCTTCCCATCCCCAGGCCTTTGGTCAGAGGCCCTGTTCCGTTTTTGCCACTGAAATGCCCTACTCTTTGGACAGTGCCCTCTGCTGTCTCCTCATCCCATCTAGGAGACAGGGCACTGGGCTGCAGAAGGAAGCCCAGTGTAGCCCTGATTGCCAACCCTCCCCCAGGACATCGACAAGCAGTACGTGGGCTTTGCCACACTGCCCAACCAGGTGCACCGCAAGTCTGTGAAGAAGGGCTTCGACTTCACACTCATGGTGGCTGGTGAGTGGACCGAGCCCAGGTGCAGTGGCTGGGGCTGCTGGGCAGCTAGGCTCAGTCTTAGTGCTCCCGGACCTAGCCCTACCCTTGCTCTGTACCTCTGTGCAGGTGAGTCGGGCCTGGGGAAGTCCACGCTGGTCCACAGCCTCTTCCTGACCGACTTGTACAAGGATCGGAAGCTGCTCAGTGCAGAGGGTGAGTGCCCCCCAGCCCAGACACTGATCCCCAGATCCCTGTCATGGGACCCCCCCAAGGGACCTCCTTCCAGGTCCAGCCCCTGCAGTTCCCTTCTCAGGATGTGGATCCCCTGGGCCAAGGCACTAGGATGGATGGGGACCAAGGTCCTAGCTGCCTGGGATAAGGAGGGTGAGGGATGGAAAGGCACCTCCAAGCACACCCCCCTCCCCCAGAGCGCATCAACCAGACGGTGGAGATCCTCAAGCACACGGTGGACATCGAGGAGAAGGGTGTCAAGCTGAAGCTCACCATCGTGGACACGCCGGGCTTTGGGGACGCTGTGAACAACTCTGAGTGGTGAGCACAGCCTGCCTGGGCACACTGCCTGTCTGGTTTGGAGGGCGGCTCTGGCAGCCCGGCCTCATGCACCCCTCCCACCTGCAGCTGGAAGCCCATCACCGACTATGTAGACCAGCAGTTTGAGCAGTATTTCCGGGACGAGAGTGGACTCAACCGCAAGAACATTCAGGACAACAGGGTGCACTGCTGCCTGTATTTCATCTCCCCCTTTGGGCACGGGTGCGTGGCTGTCTCAGGGCCAGCTGGGGAGCCTGCTCCCTGTACTGTCTCCCTCTGGCTCCTTCACCATGCCTATGTCCTGGTTGATCCCTACAGGCTGCGGCCGGTGGACGTGGGTTTCATGAAGGCATTGCACGAGAAGGTGAACATCGTGCCTCTCATCGCCAAAGCTGACTGTCTTGTCCCCAGTGAGATCCGGAAGCTGAAGGAACGGGTGAGCCTCTGTGGCAGAGGGGTCTGGCCCAAGACCAGGTGGGAGGGGGGCATGAGGCCGGGCTGTCAGGCCCCAAACTTGACAGCCCTCGCCTGGCTGCAGATCCGAGAGGAGATTGACAAGTTCGGGATCCACGTGTACCAGTTCCCCGAGTGTGACTCTGATGAGGATGAGGACTTCAAGCAGCAGGACCGGGAACTGAAGGTGGCCATGCAGTCCAGTGGGGACAGGGGGACAGAGATGGCAGGGAGGAGAGAGCCATGGGCTAGAGGGTACTAGATGGGCTCTTTTCATACAGAGCCAGAGGAGGGCTGAGCACCCAGGTCTGACCTGGCTGGGATAGGGGTCATTTGTTGGGAGTTAAAGGCCTAAAACTAGAGGATGAGGGGCACCCATGTGCCCGCCTGGCCTGTGAGTCGTTTGGCCCCACACAGGTGCTTAGTGAATCATGGAGCACTTGCTGGGATCCAAAGATGCAGCTGCTGGCTAGACTCCCATGCTGACCCTGTTCCCACAGGTCACCAGTGGGAGGGCCTGGCTCTGTAGCCACAGGGCTGTGGCTTGCCCTGCCTCCCACCTAGAATTCTGATGGGTGGGAGGGGGAGGTGGTGGCTGTGGTTGATGGAGACCAAGCCAGGGGCAGATGGCCATCAAGGCAGGAGCAGAGTGTCAGCAGGGCCATTAGTACCAGGATGCATAGGCTCAGCTCTGGGAGAGAACTGGGAAGTAGCTGCATAGGGAGGTCTTGGTGGGGGGAGGAGATGGAGAGGAGGGAGCAAGTGTCTAGGCACAGCCTGGCAAAGGCCCTGGGGGTGTAAGCTGCACAGGCTCAGGCTTCAGTGGGCAGCAGAGAGGCCGGAATCCCTTTGGGGAGAGGTCAGCGATGGTGATGTTGCAGGGCCTGCCTGCGCTGAGCGCCCATGCCCCTCTCCAATCACTGACCCTTCACGTACGCTGACCTAGTCTGAACCCTTCCCTTTCCCCCAGGAGAGCGCACCCTTCGCGGTTATAGGCAGCAACACGGTGGTGGAGGCCAAGGGGCAACGGGTCCGGGGGCGACTGTACCCCTGGGGGATCGTGGAGGGTGAGTTGGGGCACTGGCACGGGCACTGACACAGGATACAGGGTGGGAAGGCCACCTGAGCCGGCGCGCACTCACTCCCTGGGTGACTGTGCCCCTAGGGGATCGTGGAGGGTGAGTTAGGGCACTGGGCACCGGCTCGGGGCACAGGGCGGGAAGGCTGCCCCGGCCAGCGCCCACCCACCCTCTGCTCCTGCGCAGTGGAGAATCAGGCGCACTGCGACTTCGTGAAGCTGCGTAACATGCTCATCCGCACGCACATGCACGATCTCAAGGATGTGACGTGCGACGTGCACTACGAGAACTACCGCGCGCACTGCATCCAGCAGATGACCAGGTACGCCGCCTCGCCCCTCTTGGCCCCACCACCCACCCGACCCCCCCAAATCAACTCCCCAGCACTTGGTCTCCCGGAGCCAGCCCGGGGGTGTGAGGCCCAGGAGGGCACAGCCTTGGTAGTGGGGGTGGGGTCGGGGTCGACAACCCTTAGCCGTAGCCGCTGAGCCTCCCAGCAGCGCTGTGGCTCCCACCCCCAACCCCACAGCAAGCTGACCCAGGACAGCCGCATGGATAGCCCCATCCCCATCCTGCCACTGCCCACCCCGGACGCGGAAACCGAGAAGCTCATCAGGATGAAGGATGAGGAGGTTGGAGGAGCGAGGACGGGGCGGGGCGGGGCGGGGCGGGCGTGGCCAAGCGCCGATGGGCGTTCCTCACCGCTCCGTTGCCCCGCCCCCCAGCTGAGGCGCATGCAGGAGATGCTGCAGAAAATGAAGCAGAAAATGCAGGACCAGTGACCCCGCCCCGCCCACGTCGCCACGGATCCGCCAGCGTCTCCGGGATGGCCCCTCCTGCCCCTGGAGCCTGGACTCGACCCTGGTTTCACCTGGTTCTTGGACTTGCCTGGACCCAACCCTAACCTACAGTGGCCCAGGTCGGACTGTCCCCAGCCTGGAGACACGGGCACAGCCTCCGCTGACCCTAATTTATTCTCAGCACCACCCCCTCCCACGTCATTTGTATCTGCTTCCGAGGGGCCTGGACAGTGACATCCCCAGTTGCCCCCCAACTTGAAGGATCAGGAGCTAAGATGGTTTGCGACTTCTGAGATTTCCCCTCTCCCTCCTGGAAGGTCAGCGCACCCAGGCAGGCGGGCAAACCCAGGCGGAAGAGAGGAATGGATCCCCAGGGTCCCGCAGAGCGGACTGGGGAACCCTCCTGGGTTTGCTTCCGCGGGCCACTCAGCATATGCTGGAACCCCACTTTGTGCAGAGGTGGGCCAGGTCCTCCCTAACCTCCTCACTCACGCACCGCAACCCCAGCGGGCGGGGCTGGACGGTTACAGCAATTGGGAACCCTCCCGGGGCTGGAGACTGCTGCGGGGAGGGTGGGGCGGGACGCCCGTGCGGGTCCTTACCTCTTCTCCACAGATCCGGCTGGACCTGGACGGCTCCAGGGGCAGCGGGATGTGTGCCATCCCCTGGCAATTCCCTGTGCTGGGAGGGCCGTGCCCTGCCCGCAGCTGGAGGTCTCCTCCCCAGCAGCACTGCCGCCCGGGCCTCCAGCACTGGGCCTCCCGGATTCCCCCCTTCACCCCGCATGACCCCTCTCGTCCACACTATGCTCCGTTTTGTTTGATTGTGAACGCTGCGTCCTGTCCTGGTGACAGGAGAACAATGTTGTTGAACGTCTCAGCGGGTGTCTGAGTGCTCCATGCGCCCCTGGGAGCGGGTGGGAGCGGAAACCGGGGACCTGCAAGCAGTGGTGATAGCATGCTATCTGCGTCCGCAGCGCCGGTCCACGCGGCCGCAGGGTTATTTCTGGCCCTGCCACAGCACCGTGGTCAAGGCAGCGGGCGTGAGGGACTGGCAGGGGTGGGATGGCCTTATCGCCAGGCTCTCCGGCCAACACCTCCTGATCCAGAGCGAGCCGTGCTGCCGTCCTCTCGCCATGGGCTTCGGTGAGTCTGCGTCCAGTCGGCCTGGCCGCTCCCTATGCAGACGAAGGTTGGGCGGTACTTGGGTCAGACTTAGAGGGGACTTCTACACAGCGCGCGGTTGCTCTGGGTGGAGAGGATTACAGGCTAAGGTGGTCGCGGTCTTCGCGAGCTGGATGGAGGCTGGCCCGGCGCTCTGGGTGGTCAGGGACACCCAGGTGCCCCGCTGGCCGCCCGGCTGACCCAGCACTTCCCTTCCAGGGCCGCGCAGGGCGCTGAGCCTACTGCTCCTGCTACTGGCGCCGCCGAGCCGCCCCGCCGCGGGCTGCCCCGCGCCCTGTAGCTGCGCAGGGACGGTCGTGGACTGTGGGTGGCGCGGGCTGACTGGGGCCTCGCTGCCGGCCGTCTTCCCTCTGGGCACCACCGAACTGGTGCTGACTGGCAACAACCTGACGGCGCTGCCGCCGGGGCTGCTGGACTCGCTGCCGGCGCTGCGCGTCGCGCGCCTGAGCGCCAACCCCTGGCACTGCGACTGCCGCCTGGTGCCGCTGCGCGCCTGGCTAGCCGGCCGCCCCGAGCGCGCGGCCTATCGTGACCTGCGCTGCACCTCGCCCGCTGTGCTGCGCGGCCGCCTGCTGTCCTACCTGGCAGAGGATGAGCTGCGTGCTGCCTGTATTCCCGGCCCGCTCTGCTGGGGGGTTCTGGCGGTGCAGCTCACGCTGCTCGGGCTCGGGCTGCTGCACGCGCTGCTACTGGCGCTGCTTCTGTGCCGCCTGCGGAGGCTGCGCGCCCGTGCCCGCGCCCGCGCCCTGGCGGCACACCGGCTGTCTCTCACCGCCCCCCTGGTGGCGGAGCCCACCGGAATTGGCGCGTCCTGAGAGGGGTCAATTGGCTCTGAGCAACATGAACCTGCAAACTCGACGGGACCCTGCCCAAGAAGTGCTCTTTCCACTCTGGACCCACCTGGCCTCTGCCGCTGCCCAATCTCGTAGACCCACGCAGGCCCACTGGCCCAGATCCAGTCTGCCGGAACTGCTGCCCTCCCCACGAGGCAGCCATGCCCTCCATGCCCAGGAGGTCAGGAGGGTGAAGTGTAGCCCAGGCCCTGCTGAATCCCCCCTCCCAAACTTCGGTGCTGAATAAACCAGTTCTCCTACTGATGTGACAGGTCTCTACACCACTGACCTGGACATTTCCCTCAAAAAGCACCAGAAAAGTTCCCCTGTGAAGTTCAAGGGGACACAACTGCATCTTCACACACATCCACACCCACCTTGGGGCAAACAGGAGTCAGTGGGAGACTCCTCCTGTCAAACTCTGAAAGATCACAGGGGAAGGCACAGAAGATACTCTTAAATGGGAACACAGTGGGGAGAAAGAAGACACTGGGGGGGGGCAATGAGGGCATTGTGGGAGTGAGGACTCTGGGGACAAGGCAGTCTGTCACAGCAGTGTGACCTCAGAGTCTGAGGATCATCTGAGTAGGGTTCCTGTGGGCAGTGCAGGGCTGGGAGGATGGTCTGAGTGTAGCTTTGGGGCTGAGGTGTCTCTTGTGCAGGGACCATGCTGTATGGACCCTGCTCAGAGCAGTAGAGTGGGCTGGCTTTGTCCCTCTGCAGACAGAGGGTGCTGGGTGGCAGACTGATCTGTCTGAGGCTCCCTGTAAGAAGTCAGTCCCTGGGATATGGAGTTGTGGGCAGTGGAGTCCCTGGAAAGCCCTGCAGGGGTGAGGGGATGCCAGAGTTCCCAGGGTCTCTGGAATAATTGTGTCCTGGAGTAAGCCAGGCCCCCCACCACTCTGACCCCTCCAGACACCCCCAAATCTCCCTCCTGTGCAGCTTCCCCAGGCCCCAGGCTATGCATGCTGTCTTTCTGCCTGGGGGGCCCTAGACACACTGTTCTTTCTTCCTGGTACATGGTCCCTTCACACCACTGCTCCTTGTCCATCTCCACATCTCCAGTGAGTCCACCCTCAACTGCCACTTCCCTTGGGAAGTGCTCTCTGACCCCCAGACCTGTGAGGGGTTTCTTAGAGCCCTCTGGTCCCCAGCCTCCTGCTGTTCCTCCCAACCCTGGAGCTCAGCATCCAGGGCCTCTGATTCCTCCTGGGTGCTCAGGTTGCTACAGGCTGCTAGCAAGGTCACAGAGTGCCCAAATGAGGAGGCTGCACCTTCTCTCCATTGGGGTCAGCCTGAAAGCACCTAGAACAAGGTTCCTCTTCCACCCTGGAGGCAGCCCTCACCCATATACAATAAAGACTATTCTCCGTGCATTCCAAATGGGCCCCAGAAAAGAAGCCTCAGGTCCCAGCCACCTGGTGCAGGAAGGTCCCTGGCCCTCACTGACCACCACTGACCGGGTCGAGGAGGCTGCCGCTGACATGGCCTTTGTCCTGGCCTTTGTGGGACAAGACAGATGACCCTCCCACAGGGCTGATGCTATCTCGAGGCTGTCGGTCAGACGTGAGGCAGGAGCCACCCCCTTTTTTGTGGGCAGGTGCAGGGCATCCGGCCCATTGTGGCCTGCAGCCAACTGTGCAGTTGTCCATCCGGCCTTATCGCCACATTGGGGTGGTGACCCCCTTTGTACAGATGCACAATCTACCTTGCTGTCCCCAGGGGTGGCCCAGCACACCCAGAAATCCTGGCAGAGGTCAGAAGTAACAGTCATCACAACAAGGTACATCAGCAACTCTCCAAACTAAGTCCTAATAGGGTGCAGGGATGGGGTATGCTCCCCACTTTCCAAAAGAGAAAGCCAACCCCCAAAGGGCACATGCCACTGGACCCTAGAGCTTTCTTGTTATCTACCCTGGGAGCAGAGCTGGGACAGGTCCCTGGAACTCCCCAGCCTTGGTCACTGAGGCCTTCTGGGGGCCCAGGAGAAAGAGACTGGGGTCCTATTTGACCCCAAGCTAAGAAATGGAGACCACTTTGGGCTGTGGGACAAGGTCCCAGAAGGATCTGCAGGAACTCGTCCACAGGAGCTCAGGCCCACTGCCCACAAGGCTTGCAGGGTCTAGACCAGTGTGTCCCTGAGAGGGTGGCATGGGGGCCTGAGGGCCAGAACTGAGGAAGCGGGGTATCCTCTGATGGAAAAAGCTGCTGGAATCACAGTGTGGCCACACATAAGGAAGAACTTCCTGCTCTCTGGTCAAAGGGGCAGCTGAGCCCTATGGGTCCTCCAGAATATCCCCTTTGACAGTTCTCTGTGGTCTAGGTAGGCTCATGCCAAGGTATAGATCATGGAGAGCACAGCTTGGCCCACTTGGCTGACTTCTCAGGCCGCCTGGGAGCCCCCATTCCACCTCCTGACCCTGAGCTGACCCTGGAGTCTCAGCTGTGGCCGAAGAGTGTGGGGAAATGGCTGGTCCCAGCTCAGTGCCCCTGAATGGCCCGGAGGGGTACACACCACTCCCCACTGATAAGCTGGTCACCTCTGTGGCCCCAGGCCCTCCTTCCAGATGAGAACAGGTAGGAGGCCTCTCATCACCTGCTCAGAACCCACACCTCCAGACCCCAGGTTGGCTACCCGGCCTGCAGCATCAGGATCCTCAAACCTTCCCCCTGCCACCAGCTTCCCTGGGCTCCCAGGGCCTCAGCCAGTCTTTGGTGCATCCTCCCCCATGGGTAAGGGTCACCTTTGTTTCCCAGCCCTGCCCTAGCCTGATACATGGGGCAGGATGTTGGTGTCCTCAACATGGGACTTGAGTTTTATCTGGGGCCTACATACAGCCAGCTAGTGAGCAAGTGAACAAAAGGTTGAATATGGTGAGCCCTAGGATGGCCAGATAGTGGCCCGAGGTAGACACAGCGTGACTGGGAGCCCCCACGTCCTGGTCTGTGAAATGGGCCCTTGAGGCCCCAGGCCCAGCGCCGGCGCGTCCTTCCCTCTGGCGCCGTGACCCTGGAAAGGCACCAGGGGGCGCTCGCGGTCTGCAGAAAACGCCCGCGGCGGGGCGAGCGCTGACCCAGGCGGGCGCCGGGTGCAGAAGACCTGGCCCTGTGCAAAGAAACAGAGGCCTGGGGAGGAGGAGACTAGTCCAGTCTGCAGCGGACGCCCCGGAGAGGAAAAGGCAGATTGCTCCTCTTGGGAGCAGGCTGGGGAGCGCCGCGTGGCTGCTGACAGACCGAGTGGGGGGATGGCGGCCCTTTACCTTATCCTGGCCCACTGACAGCCTGTCAAGGGGGAAGATAAGGGACCTCTTCCGCCAGGGGTGGGGGTGTCAGCGCAGGTGATCCCTCCCGCCTTCTGCTGGTGTTTGCTCCATAAACACTTATTGGGCTCCTGCAGTGTGCACTGTGGAGCAGGGCGGGGCAGGCGACCGTGAGGGCCTTTACTCCTCAGCTCCTGACAGGAAGGACAGTCCAGGGCCTGGCAGTGACTCAGGAAAAGAGGATCCACCACCTCCCCATCAGTAGGCTGCCAGGGCTGCACAGCACAGGTCCTGCTCAGGCCCCTCTAGCCTGGGGAAGGGCCAGATTCAGGGGCTGGGCTGACCCCTACTCGGGAAGCCTGACTGTGCCCCAGTGGAGGAGGTCCTGGGAAGGTCTGGGGGGCCAAAGCCCTGGTCACGTTGGCGGGGGGGACTGCACCCGCTGCCCAGACGGAGCAACAACATTGGGGTGGGTGGCAGGGCCCTGGGGGCCCATAGCTCAGCACAGCGTCTGCGCCCACCCCCGACATTTCCGATGGAAGACAAGCAGCTGGTGATAAATCACCTGTGTCCGGCAAGGGTGGGGAAGGGGAACAGCCTGTGACAGAGCCAGGGCTTGAGACAGAGACAGCCAGCCCCAGAGAGAGAGAGATAAGGCAGAGAGACAGAGGTTCTGACGCCAGACAGGTCCCTCTCTTGAGCGTCAGGCCTCCCTCTGCCTGGGAGCCCCCTCCACAGAGCCCATCTGGAAACCAGCTGAAAGCTACCCTACCCCCATCCCATTGACCCCCAACAGGGAGGCAGAGGAGGAAAGGCTGGCCTTTGCAGTCATAACTCCAGCCCCCCCCCCACTGTAAATCAGTGGGGGGCTCTTGAGAAGCACTACCCTCCCCCACTGAGGGAGGTCTTCAGGGTCACTGTCCTGGGGACTGGCCTTAGCTCTGCCCCTCCCTCCTTAAACAGCCATTGGTGGAATCCTCTAGAACGCCTTTTCCCAGCACCGTCCAATGGGCCAAGAGCCGTCTACATCCACACACTCTTACCCATCTCATCTCTCTCCAAAGGCAGGAAACATCTACAGGGATTGACAGTTGTCTCCTCATCAGGAGACCCCTGTCACTGGCCCCACATGAACTGCAGGTCAGGGGGCCCTCCCCTGAGAAGCCTCCTGGGGTCTGCTCTGCCCCAGAGGAAATGCCATCTGTCCCTTCTTCCTTCCGTCCTGCCTTCCTGTCACATCTCCCCACACACACACACAGGGTGCTGTGGGCCAGCTGGACAAAGGGTGCTGAGAGATGGGCCAGGTGAGGCCCCCAGGTGAGAGCACACCCCTCCCATACACAGGGCAGGTGTGAACCTGAGGGAGAGACTTGAGAGAGCCTAAGGGAGTGTTTCCCTAGAGCAGACCCCAGGACAACCTCTTAGGACCCCTGAGGTGGCCCTAAGGCCACTTATGCACAAGGAAATAATGTCCACCATGAAATCACCCAGGGCCTATCTCAAGAAGTGGTGGGGTTGGGAACAGAGTGAGAAAATTCCTTATCCAGAAGTACCCTTGGAGCTCTTGGTATTCTGTGCAGAGAGAGGCACTGAGTGTCCCCTGGGCTAGCCTGGTCCTGGTCATATGGATGGTCCCCTTGACTCTCAGAACAAACCCTCAAGTTGGACACCAGAGACAGCTCAGGGGAGGGTGCACAGTGCCCAGCTCAGCCTGTGTCTGGTGTCTCCAGGATGTTCCGGGGAAGAGAGAGAGGGGAAGAAGGTGCCAGAGCCTGCCACCCAGCATTCATCTGTTCTCATCATATTTATCCCCACGTTCGGCCCTGTCTGGAGCTCCTCAGCCCACCCTCTAGCCTTCCTGATGGGACCAGCCTAAGAGCACTGCCAGCTCCCTCCTGCTCCCTGGGGGATACCTTGGTTGTGTTTAAGCTCGTCAGACAAATTGAGGGGCTCCTGGCATTCAACTTCAGAGGGCAGCCTGCCCTGCCCTCCTGATCCTGCCCAGGTGTGGCTCTCTTCCCTGTCCCCGTCCTGGTCATACAGGACCCTGAGACCAGTCCCACAAGGCCACTGTGCCCCTAGTGGGGCAAAGAAATCCTCAGAGGTGGGAGTTTTGCCTGATGGCCCCCAAACCCTTTGGGAGGCAGAGGGTCCTCATAGCAGCTGCTTGTCTTGCCCGGGCTTTGTAGACAGACCCCTGGGAAAAAGGCTAGGGGCTAGGGATCCTGTGAGCTGGGCAAGGGTCCCAGAGAAGCCTTGAACATGGCACAAAGGCCTCTGAGTTGGGTCATGCCAGGACAACTGTCTCCTGGGCCTCTGAAGGGGGTGGCCCCAGCCTGGGGAGGGCCTTTGGGGATACCCTGGACAGCCCAAAAGACAGCTCTGCTCAAGCATCTGTATTCAAATCCATGTTGATATGATTTGTGTGTGGCAGGGAGTGCTTTTCTGTATGCTTTATTTAAAGATGTTCTTGGAGATTGTCAGCCAGTCTCTGCAGATGCTGGGGAAGGGGCTTCTATCTCAGCAGGGCTGGGAGGGCGGTAGCCTCTCACAGACCCTGACAGCCACCTGTCCCAGCATGCCTGCCTCATGCCTTGGTGCCCACTGAAGGTGCTTACTGGGTTTTCACTGCACCACCTTCCTGCCATGGGGGGCAGGCCCAGGAAATCCACGGCAGCACAGGTAAGGACAGGGCGAGAGCTTGTGGAGTTAGCCACCCTGAGACAAGGCAGCTTCAGGTATTCTAGTCCAAGGCAGTGCCTGGGAAACCACTGACTTTCTTTATAGGAAAAGTGGGGACAGACCTATTTGGGGGAGCTGAGGGCCTCTCCCAGCACTGTGTGCCTCACCTGGACACCATGCCCTCGGGGACCCTGGAATATGAATCTCTGGTGTGGGGTCTCTGTCTGTGGAACTCTGGCTTATAAGTCCCTGGCCTGGGGTACCTGCTCTTGCCCAGGAGGTCTAGTCTGGGATCAGTGCAGACCCTGGCCTTCCCCAACTTGAGATGCCAGTACTGTGGTTCAGCCATGGTTGCCTCTGGGACATCAGTCTACCCCTTCCCTGCAGGCTGAGGCCATACTCCTGGGTCTCTTGTGCAAGGTCAATAAGAGAATTGTCTGAAGCACAGGGAGCATCCCCAGATCACCTGTGTCTGACCAGAACCCCCCCCCCCCAGCCTATACTCTGTTGACCTCAGACTTTAGTACTGCTGTTGTGAGTCTCTGAGTCTTCCCCCAAACCTCCCCATCCTTCCTGGCTCCTCCTGGAATCCTCCAGAGTGCTCCCTAGAATCCCCTGGCTGTCCCTCCCATGTTCTCAGGTATGGGCTGGTGTGCCTGGATTGGTCCTGGCAGGTGACTGGCATTGGAGTTTTGTTGGCACTGACAGAGCCACGAGCCTAGAATGGCCCTGCAGGGTCCAAGTGGGCAGGGTGGGCCATGGGCCTGGTGATTTGCAGGCATAACAACAGAACTGTGGAGGGGCAAGGCTCTCTCTTGGCACTGGTACCTGGGAGTGCTCAGTATCTGTATGGCTCTGTGGGCCTCCCAGACAAGGCTAATCAAACCCTGGAGCATGTGGGATGCAAACAAGGCTGAGGTATCACAAGTCTGCCCTTGTTCCCGGGCTTCCCTACATCCCCACTCACACCTGTGTCCTCATACTGGTTGTGCCTTGGGATCCCCATGCAGTGGTTCTGGCCCCTTCCCCACCAACCTCCTCCTGGGCTGCCTGGGTGAGTGAAGACTGTGCACACTCACGTGTGTACACACACACACACACACAAGCTCCCAGAGAAGTCTCCCTTTTGTGAGAGAGATCACACCTCCAGGGTGGGTCACCTGTGAGACTAACCACATGTGCTTCTGGTGGCCAACCTGCTGAGTGTTTGCATGTCTGTGTGTGTCTCTGTGTGTGGGTGTGTTTGTGGAGAGGTGCAGTCCCACCTCCTAGTGTGAGCCTGCACATGTCCCACACCACCTCCCCACTACCACCACCCTGTGAGCCCGGGTCTTTGTCCCTGATCCCCCTTGGACCTGTGTCTGTGCCTCTGGCCCCCTAGGCATGTCTTCACACCTTCTGAGTGCACAATCCCCTGCTGCCCACCCCTGCCCCCTGTGCCCCTCTGGCAGCACCTCACCCCTGCCCACCCGTGTGCACACAGAGGCTTGTTTTCTCTGCCTTGCAGGCCACTGGTGTGCTCGTAAATTGTGCAGTCGATGACACATTTATCCCAAGGGTGGCTAGTGGTGTGAATTTATGGCTGCACCTCCCTCACGGCGGAGGCAGGACAGGGGCCAGGACACTACGAAGGGAGGTACCTCCAGGCCATTCTACTGGGCATTTGTGGAGACACAGGGCCACTGCTGGACCAGGAAGAGTTCCAGGACTGCTCCCAAGGTCTTGCCTTGCTCAGAAGCCCTATGATTTCAGGGCACTTGGGATGGCTGAGGGGCTGAGAGTCTGGGCCATGCTTCAGGGGTGAAGGCTAGGGAACAGAGGCTGCTACTCTGCCTAGTTTGCCTGCCCTTCCACTCTGCTCCTCAGCCTTCCTACCTCTGAAATAGGGCAGCAGCTTCAGTGTGCTGGGAATTGCAGGCCTCTGCTCTCGAAACAGCCACCCTCTGCCACTGGGCTACTAGGAGCACCAAAGTTTGGGGAGGTTTGGCAGAAGGGTGGAAGTCACTGGGGCAGATGGGCCATGCACTGGGAGGAGTAGCAGTGTGGGGGACAGTCAGGGCAGAGAGGACCCCTCGGAGAAAGCATGCCTTCCCTCCTCTGCCTTGTGAAGGTGGGGACACTGAGGCTCAAGTGCAGAGCCTCAAGGCCACACTGGCCAGAGGTGCAGGCCCTCGAGAACCCAGATTCCTGCTCCCTAGCATGCAATGATGGGGGTCCTAGGCTGAGACCCCCTCCCTGGGAAGCCTCCTTTGTCCTGCAAAGTCTAGGGGGGGTGGCTGCTAAGGGTTTGAAGGGAGATGATGGAACAAGGCAGTTCCGGGCCACAGCTGGGGGGTGGAGGCCCGGCTGCCTTCCCTCTGTCTGTCTGTCCATCTATGTTTGGGGTCGGGTCTCCAGGGGACCCTCTGCTGACTCTTAAGCTCCCTCCCACCCTGGCCCTGGCCCCCCCTCACCGTCTGCTGTCAGGATGAGCGATGGCTGTACCCCTCCCTGGCCCTCAGCCCCAGGCCCGGTTCCCGCTCATTAGCCGCTGACACTGTTTGCTTTCCCGCCTGGGACGCCCACCCCCGTCACAGGCCATTTCTCCTGGCGCCTCCCACTCCCAAGGGCCTACCCAGGGGTTCAGGGTGCTGGGCCACAGGGGATGCCGGGCGCCAGGAGCCTACAGGACCTGCATTTGTGTCTTGGAATAATGGCCAGACAGAGGGCAGCTCCACCGCCCTCACCTGCACACCATGGGAAGGCTATGCCTGGAGAGGCCCTTGTCCACATCACACAGGCCACTCAGCAGCCTGAGTGAGATGGGCCATGCTGGGGCTTGGTGCTGCCCATTTGGGTCCGGGAGGGGTCCAGACCAGGGGAGTCTCTAGTGCCAAGCACCAGGCTCACTGCTTCTGCCTCTGTATCTTTTCATCACTAGCTCTATTTCTGCCTTTGTTCCTCTGTGCCTGTCCCCAGCCCCATCCTATGGAATAACCCTTGAGCCACCAGTCCCACGCAGAGGGCACATCCCCCACCAGAGCCCCTCTGTCCCCTCAGGCAGCCTCAATGCACAGCTTGAGAGTGTAGGTTGGGGCAGCGGCACTCCACCCTCAGGCACCCCCCGCCCCCCATATGGCCACAGCTGGGCGGCATCAGAGCCCGCAGGCCAGTGGCAGCCAGACCTTCACTTAAAAATGTGTTTGTGATTTCGGCGGCGGGCAGATAACGGTGACGAATGGCTCGCTTGCCCCCCGGGGCCCCCAGCCCATCTGGTTTGACTTTGGCCTGTTGGCGGATGCCCTTGGGCCCCCACCCCTGCCCTCGGGCATTCCCTTCAGAGCAAGGCCCAGGGTGGTATGAGCAGCGAGTAGCCCTGGGTGCCTATCAGCCTTGGCACACTCTGGTCCCCTGCTGGAAAATCCCTGCCCTCCCTCCATCCCACTTATTGTGGGCTCTGGCAGTGCCCACCAGGGCCACCACTCCAACACCAGGGCCTGCAGGGGCTGGGCAGGGCTGGGGTTTGCAGGGTGGTGAGAGGGCATGGACCCAGCAAGGTGAGGGGCAGACCCCACTGGGCTCCCCATTCCATACTATCCAATGGGGAAGAGAGAGTGCTGGGCTGGCGCCTCTGTCCCTGCCAGGCAGCCCATGTGGTCATCATCAGGAGGGATTTCTGACAGGGCTCCGGACCTTCCAGACCATCGATTATCTGGTAGGAGGGGTAGCTTCCAGGTCCAGCCCCAGGTTCATCTGGGGGGGTCAGCAAGGTCAAGCCTGAGTACCCCCTCACCACCTCCAGAACCTCTCCTCCTATCCCCTCAGGGTCTCCCCCCAGTCAGGCAAAGGTACCTGGGAGGTTGCCCTGTGTCACCAATCCTCCACTCCTGCCTGCTGTGCTGCAGCCAGCATCTTAGTCGGGGGCTGAGGCCAGTCTTGAGGTTGCCCACAGGGTCAGCCCTGCAGGGCATGCTTGGGGATCCTCTAGTGAGGTGGGCTCAAACCCTCCTCAGCACACCTTCCAGAGCTCTGCCCATCCAGCCCAGACAGAGAAAAGGGGGTAGGGGTGCTGGCAGTCTCTGGGCCCATCTCAGTTGGAAGGGGCCTGTGGGGGCCATGCGGGCCAGGCCTGGAAACCTGAAGGGGCAGTGCAGGGGGGTCATTCTGGGAGCAGCCTCAGCTGCTCCTGGAGTGCAGCTGGACCAGGACCAGCTGCACTCCAGGAGCTGTTCCCTGTGCTTGCTGTAGTGGGAGGGGCAGGTCATGCCATAGCAGGACCCCAGTCCCCTTCCCCCAAAGCAGGAAAATCCCTCTCCCTCAGTATCACATTGTTGAGAATTAACTTTGTTGAAATAAAAATTGGTCGTGGTATTAACTTGTCCTCGAGGATTTTCTCCGGGATCCTGGTGGCTGCAGTGGGGTCAGACGCCCATCCCCATGGGCAGCTGTCAGCTCAGGTTTCGGGGGCGCCGTCAACCTCTCAGTCCTTAGCTGCAGCTCTTGCCTCTCAGGACACAGCCCCTGGCTCCTCCGGGCTGAGGGAGACTGAGGGGCTGTGCTCCTGCCTTCTCTGGCCTCAGCCATGGCAGAAATGACATGGACAGAATGTGGTCTCTGGCATCCATCCCAGGGTGCTCCCACATCTCCATGTCACTTGGCAGCCATGGCAAATGAGCCACAGGACACCCGCCTCCATTCCTTAGGGGTCTACCATGGCCTCAAGCCTTACCACCTCTCTGGGCCTTGGTTTCCCTGGCTATAAAATGGGAGAATCACTCCAGCCCAGGGTGCGAGAGACCCTGACTGTGGACCGGGCAGCTGCCCATTGTCAGATGTCCTAGAATCCTCTGGAGGAGGAAGTAGGGTGGGGCCCACCAGGGTCTCTCTGGAGAATGCCAGGCAGACATACACACTCACTGCCTCAGCACAGACTTGCTGGCCACAGAAAACAGTTGACATCCCTGACTGCCCACCAAGAGGGTGCGGGCACCATCCAGAAGGTTCCCCAAGACCACCTTCAAGAGAAGCATGTGGCACTAAGGACAGCAGCCAGCAAAGCTATAGATTTTCACACATCCACAGACCTGGGTGCTATGGCTCCACAAACTGGGAGTCTCATCACCCATATGGCCCCCTCTGGGATCCCCACTTGTCTGGACTGTGCCCATACACACAACCAAGAGGAACAGGGCAGGGGCTGCAGGGAGAACAGGGCAGATGGAGCAGGAGCCTGTAGGTGGCTGGCCCCATCCTGGTAGCCAGGGGGTAGGCAGAGCTTCCCAGCCTGGTCCCCTCACAGCCTCATCTGCCTATATCCCAGGCGGTATGTTTTGGGGGGTGGGGTGCAGCCTGGGAAAAGGCTGGGCTGGGGGCCTGAGAACAGAGGCGGGGGCCCCTAGGGATGTGAGTGGGGCCAGCTGTTGCCGCCTGGCTCTCATTCCCACTCTGTATTGAGGCGTCCCTGGGGCCAAGGCCGGTGGTCTGCCTGGGAGGGAGTAGGGGCTGTGTCCTCCTGTGGCAGTGGTCCCTGGGGCAGCAGAGGGGGGACAGTGGCAGAACCACCCAGCAGGGAGAGCTCCCCTGTGCCCCCAAGCTCCATGGGCAACAGGTCTCAGAGCCTACCCTGAACACCCTGAACCCACTTTGCCCCCCTCCCCTGGCACCCAGGCCCACCTCCTTCATGGGCACATGGGCACACAACTGCCTCCCCTGTTTCCTCTACTCCACACTATGGGCCTGGCACCAGCCCACACGTCCCTCCTTTTTTAGGGAGCCTCTTCCCCAGGATCGCCCTAGTGATTCTCTTCACCCCTCAAGACCCCATGCAGGTGTCCTTGTACCTAGGAAACTGCCCTGAACTCTGGGCCCTGCACCAACCTGGTGTCCTCGTCTCTTTAAGTCCCCTTCTTAGTGCCCCTCATCTGGCATGAGACTAGACACCAGGGCAGGGGAGCACAGCACCACTGTTATGAACAACAGTCTCACTCCTTACTGAGGCCTCAGTTTCCCCATCTAAAATGCCTCTGGCTGAAGGCGTCCATGGCATTCAGGGAGCATGTGTGAGCTCTGGGGAGACTTACATTCTGCCTGTCTGGAGTCCTGAGGAGGGCGGGAGGCCAGTACCTTGTGGGTGAACTGAGGACCACCCCAAGCAGGAGAGAGGGCCCAGCTGGCCACCCCAAAAGCACTGAACTAGCTTCAGCTGAAGCCAAGGGGTGGTCAGAGAGGCTGGCGAGGTGGGGGCCAGTGGAGGAATCTTCTTACTCCAAAATCCCTCCCGCCTGCCCAGCGGCCCCCAGGGAAACCCCGTGATGCAGGAACCTGATATTTTAAGACTTAAAGCAAATGTTTCTGGAGCCCAAGCTGCACTGAGGCGCCTGCCCAGGCCTCATGGGGGGCAGGGCTGGTCCGGGAGGAAAGAACGCCTCCCACACCCCATGAACCAACCCTGCCCCTCCCTGGGCCACAGTTTCTGATGACAGGAGGGGTGGCAGGGCTGGAACTCCCTTGAGGACCTTGAGGTTCCCACTGGAACCTGAAGGTGGAAGGCCTGCTGTTAGCTCCTCCTGGGACTCCTCTCAGGCTGGCCTCACCTGCCCAACCCAGAGCCTGAGGGTGCTGGCGACTGCCCTTTCCCACCACCATCAGGTGGGTGTGTTCAGGAGCTGGTTGTGTGACACTGGTGGAAGCCACCTGGAGCTCAGGGCTTAAAAACACAAAACTTCCTTCCAAGAAGGCTGAAAAAATCTGAGATTGATTGGTGATGTCTGCCTGAGTGCAGCAGTGGAGATTAATTTATATGCAGGACCTGGATCCAGCTCCATGAAGACAGAAAAGTAACCTCAGGATCAGAAAGGTGGGCCACACTCCCATCCCCAAGCCAGCAAGCCTATCAGAGCAAAGAGCCTCCTCAGGGGTCATCTCCCCCACTTCACAGATGAGGAAACTGAGGCTGAGAGGCAGATAGCCTTTCCAGGGTCACATGGAGAGTTTAGAGCCTGCCCAGCTGCTTGGACTCTTCCCCCATATCCCTGAGGCCCTCTAGCCTCATTCTGTAGATGGGACACTCTGGACAGCTAGGTTTGGTTGGGACAGACCTGAGTGTGAGGGCTAGCTCCGCCCCATTCCCCTCTGGGTGCCTCCTGCTCACATCCAGCCTTAGCTGCCCTATGGGGTCTTGGTGAGCGGCACCACTGGACCTTGGCCCGTTCCTTGCTTGCTCTGCTGCCCAATAAACTCTCGTGCACCCTCCAAACCCACTAGAGCCTGAATTGTGAGTCTTGGGACACCACCAACCCCAGCCCCACCTCAGCTGGTCATTAGCCTCCCTGCTCCCAACAGGGAAATTCCTCCCCTCATTGGCCCCTGAGAAGCCCACCAGCCCCTGCCTTGGGCAGTCCCAGGCCTGGCCCTGCCTGTTTACCTCACCACACAAGCCAGGACTCACACCGTGAAGACAGACACAAACAATCCACCATGGCTCAGTGCCCCCAACTATGAGATGGAAATGGTTACTGTCAGGGGGTGCTAAGCCCTGGCTGACCTGAGTTGCCCAGAGGAAGGGCCCCAGTGGGACAGCTGGGACGGGTGCCAGTGGGACAGTTGGGATGGGTGCCCATAACCCCACTGGGTGCCCCAGAGGCTCCACTTTCTGCTTCAGGAGCCCATCTATAGACCCTTGGCCCAGCCAGCTGCTGGGGGCTGACTCCTGCCAGGCTGCCCAGAGGCCAGTTCTTCTCCAGAGGTCATAGGCAGCACCTGGCCCTCTGCTGCCCCAGTGGCCCCATTAGAGTCTCACCCACACTCACTGAATGAAGCTTTATCTCAACATTTCTTCCATTCTTTGGTCCTCAGTCGCTCCACATAAATCTTGGGAAAGGACGTATGTGCAGAATTTGGAGGAAAGGAGGGCGCGTCCCAGGCATTTTGGGTGGCTGAGGTATAAGTAGGGGAAGAGGCCGGCAGTGGACCACGGATGCTGGGGGTGAGGTCCATAAGACCCACACCAGGCCCTTCTGTAGGTAGGGCAGGGCAGGGCCCCACAAGTGGCAAATAAAGGAACCAGATTTAAACCGAAGGCAGAGGGTGCCAGGTGAGTGGAAGCTCCACACGACTGGGCCCAGAGGCACTGTCCACTGCCCGTGCACACAGAGCCTGTTTCCCAGGCCTCTCTGAGGAAGGCTGAGGGGGTGACAACCAAGCCTGGGGCTCCCCTCCCCAGGGTTCTGAGGGCCAGGACAAGGAGGGATAGCCTGTGGGGTGCATAGTGTAGCCCCCACTATGCAGCCTCCTTTGTCTGCCCCACCCACCCCTCTCCTTGAGGTCTGCCACCAGGCACCCTGCACATCCCTTTCTAAGCCAGCTGACCCTTGGCATTCTGTCCTCTGAGATGGCAACACATGTCACAGTGAGCACAGTGCTAGGCACATCACAGGTGGTAGGCAAACATTCACTTATTCAATCAACAAACACCTCAGTGGGGTCCAGGACAGCTGGGTGTCTCAGGCTTATCAGCCTCCACCCTCCCATCTACCTGCCTTGCCTCACTATCCCCTCTCTAAGAGTCAGGCCAGGCCACCGGTCCTCAGTGGCCTTCCCTCCACTGAGTCTGCTGCTCTGATCCCAGGGCCCTTGCACAGGACCACAGCTGGGAACCAGAAGAATCCATCTCTTCCAGGTCTGCTTGGTACTTTCCAGCATATTTGCAGATAGTTCAACATCTTCCTCTATAGAAAGGAGAGGGAAGGGAGGACATGCTTTAGGGCAAGAGTGTGGCAGGCTGGCTGGGGAGAGCCATGTGCATGAAGGCCTGGCAGGGAGTCGAAATGCTGGGCTCTAGATGGACCAAGGTGGGCATTAGGGCCCAGGACACTGCTTGAGGGGGTTCGGGAGAGGGCAGGGAAGTGGGAGAGGGCGGACTCCTCTCCAGCCCACTCCCACTGCCACCTCTCAAAGGCTGAGGCTAAAACAGGAGGTGAAGTCTAGAGGGGACTCCAGAGGACCCTGAATCAAGTTCTGTCAGCCAAGCTAGTTGTTAGCTCAGAGCAGCCACAAGAAGAGGTTTTGTGGGTTTTTTTCCTTGGAGGGGGGGAGTGGACAAGGACAAATACACAGGGCAGGATGAGACCTGAGGGTGAGGTACAGAGGGACATCAGGCAGGGCTGGAAATTGTCCCTCAGTGACCTCATGTGGCCAAATGGTCGTGCCTGTCCCCATGTGGGGCTACTAGCCTAAGGCTGAGGCTGCAGAGGCCAGAAGGTGGCCAGCAGGAGTGGCAGGGCTAGACCCATGCATGAGGGCTTGGCCACACTGCCTGTGCTGGCCTGACCTGGCCTTCCTGGGGCCTGGCAGCAACCTCAGATGTGGGGCAAGGGCAAGGGCAGGGTCCAGGGCTGCCCCAAGCAGGGCAGGTTGACAGGTTGTGAGGACACACCACCCCACCCTTGGGCCGTTCCACTTGACACACACATGACCCCTCCTGGCTGCCCGCCCACCAGTGCCCCTGCCAATCACGCTGACCTTCTTCCTACTAGCACCTGCTGGGGGCTGACAGAGATCTCTATTCCCGGCTGGGCGCCTGCTCAGGTTATATTTAGGCTGTGGGCGGGGTGGAGGGATGGGGGGGAGCTGCTAACTCCCTCCTGGGCCCAGAGCAAGAGGCAGCTGGGCCTGAAGACTCAAGCTGAGCTCTAAGGCCCAGATGCTGCCTGTAGGGCTCTCCCTCAATCTTGCCTGTCTATCAGCCAGGATGCTGGGAGGCATGGGCTCCAGCCATGGCTCCCATGGGAAACTGAGGCTGGTCTGGGGTCTGAGCTCCCAGTCTTGGGAGAGTTGGCTGGTCAGCACTAGAAACTCCAGGGAGTCCAGCCCCAGGGGAGATGCCCAGGAGCTCCAGGTTGGGTAAGGGCTAGGGGGGAGCCCGGCCTGGGATTCTCTCCTGGGAGCTCCCACGGCCCGGCCCAAAGAGATGCTGAGCCCCAGGCCCTTCCTGCCCGGCACTAGCTGGGTCCCTATTCCCTGCCCAGGCAGGATGTTCCCAGGGAGGAAATGGCCCCTCAGAGGCTACCCCACCCCACTGGAGTCCAGGGCCACTTCCTGTCCTAAGTGGGCCTTGGTTCTGCCCCTATTCTGCCAGCCAGACCTGACCCCAGACTTCCTGCCCCTGGCAGCGTGGTGGGGAGGGGTTTCTCGGCCTCACCCAGCCTGGGAGGCACAGTCAGAAGTCATGGGCTCCTGAGCCTGAGAATTCCCTAGGGCCTTAGCCCACAGTCCTGGTCAGAGGGAGCACAACCTGACCCACCCTTGTGCCCACAGACACCTCCTTCACACAGTCCCTGCTGGGTGTCACCTGTTGCTTCAAAGCTGCTCTCAGTGTGGACTATGAGCCTCAGCCACCCCAGGTCCAGCTCCAGAAGCTGATGGCTGCATTGAGTATCACCTAAGCTACAGCCCCACAGGCCTGATCTTGAACCAGTGGGGTAGCCTAGATCCCATGGGTCCTCCTAAAGAGGTCACAACCTTGCTCTATGGGCAGCTCCGTCCCAGGAAAGGTCACTTTTCAGCTCAGCCCCCACCTACCAGGCCAGGCTCTCTACACCCCGTTCAATGGGGCTTCCTGCCCTGCTGACCCTGGACCTGGGTGAGTGTCCTGGTCACTCCCCCCAACCACCCCCCACAACAGGAAGCATGTGGCTAGGGGACTGTGGGGCTGTGGGACTGGGATTGGAAGGCCCGAGGGCAGGGCTGGGGCTCTCGGCGGAAGTGAGGCCCCAGCCCACTCTGAGGTCCAGGAAGTAGGGGTCTCGGAAGCTTCCTCTTGGCCAGACATGCTCTTGGCGGTGCTGGGCAGTCTGAGGGTCAGAGGCCTGGCCACAGCTGCCCCTTCCTCTCCAGCCAGCCACCTGCTGGGTGGCCTGAACTGCAGCAGGCCTCAGGCTCGGTAGCTGGGTTTCCCTCTGTCCCCACAGGTGGTCAGCAGTCAGGACCAGAAGGTTCTGAGCCAGCCTGGCCTGGAGACATGGTGGCCATGGCGGCCATGGTTGTAGGCTTCAGGGCACACAATAAGGCACACCCCAGCCTGGTCCTATGCTCCCTCCAGCCAGACCTCTTGAGTCTTCCTTGCCCATCTCTGAAGTGAGGTGATGATCCTTGGCCCCCAGACAGATAAGAGGAGGTGACAATGACCCTGGAGATGAACTGGCCAGGACAGAAGATGCTGGGCCTTCAGAGGCCAGGGCGGTGCAGGCTGGGTCCTGTCAGAGCCCCAATCCGCGGTCCATTGTCCTCACTTCTGTTCATAGCAGGGTCTTCCTATATGCCACCCAACCCGCCTGACCTTAGGGATGCAGCCTGTCCAGGTTGTTCTCCCACCCAGGGCTGGATCTAGCCTGGTGCCCATCAGTCACGCAGACAGACATCTCTAAGAAACCAGAGCCCAGACCTGGCCTAGCCTGGAGGCCCCTGGGCCCTGCACACACAGGCAGGTGCTGGTAAAGACTTCAGGGGAACCCAGCCCAGCTGGCCTGGGCTACAGACAACTGGTGGGAGCTGAGGACGTGTCCCAGAGTACGCCACCCAGAATAGGTCTGACTGTGATCCACACTGTACTGATGGAGGGCCAGAGGCTCTGGGCCCAGATGTGCCAAGTCTCAGTCTCCTTGGGATCCTGCCTTGCAAGGATCTCTAGGTGGGAAGAGACCAACACTTCAGCTCAGGAGTCTGTGTCCGGGGCCTGGACGAGCCCACCCCAGGCCCACACATGATGGGCGGTCGTCCGTCAGCACGGCCAGCCCCTCTGGCCATCCATCACCAGCCGCCGGCCACAGGAGGAATGGCCTGTTTGTTTAGCCAGCTCTGTGTCTCTCCCTGGGGCGGGAGCCAGAGGAAGCGGTCATTTTCTGCCTGGGCGGGCGGGTGGACAACAGGGTTAGGCAGGGCACAGGGGCAGGCCCAGGCTGGGAGAATGCCGTGTGGATGCCTACAGACTTGCCTATTCTATGCCTCAGTCGGGAGGCACTAAGGTGGTTGAGATTTAAAGTTTCTGACTGTTCCCGCAGTGGCTATCTCCAGCCAGGTCACTCACCTCCTACCCCTTGCTACTGAGTCGGGTGGGCTCAGGTATCAGCTGCCACCAGGTGGGGGGTCCCTCTATCTGAAATCCAAGATGCTTGATCCTGGCTGTCCACATAGGCCATAGGGACTGGTTCTGGGCTAGATCCATGCCATAGACCAAGTATGGCTGGGGGTGGGCGGATGCCAGCATATCTGGAAGGGTCTGGAAAATGTGAAGATGTCCAGCTCAGATTAGACCTAGGGACTCACGGGGACACATTTTTTTTTTTTTTTGAGACAGAGCCTCAAGCTGTCCCCCTAGGTAGAGTGCCATGGCATTACAGCTCACAGCAACCTCCCAACTCCTGGGCTCAAGCGAGTCTCTTGCCTCCGCCTCCCAAGTAGCTGGGACCACAGGCGCCCGCCACAATGCCCGGCTATTTTTTGGTTGCAGCCGTCATTGTTGTTTGGCAGGTCCGGGCTGGGGCTTCGCACCACCACCCTAGGTGTACGTGGCTGGCGCCTTAGCCGGTTGAGCTATAGGTGCCGAGCCTGGATATAGAATTCTAGGGTGACAGTTTCTTTCTTTCACCTTTTAAAGATGTCATTCCATTGTCTCCTAGTCTGCATAAATTCTAAGAAGAAATGTACTGTGATTCTTATCTTTTTTTCTGACGATCATTGAGGTTTTCACTGTAAGTATTTGTTGGCTGGTTGGCTAATTTAAAGTCATCTTGAGGTGCCAGCTACATACACCAGGGCCAGCGGGTTGAAACCTGACCCAGGCCTGCTAAACAACAATGACAACTGCAACAACAACAAAAAAAGCTGGGTGTTGTGGCAGACACCTGTAGTCCCAGCTACTTGGGAGGCTGAGCAAGAGAATTGCTTAAGTCCAGGAGTTTGAGGTTGCTGTGATGCCACAGCACTCTATTGAGGGCAACATAGTGAGACTATGTCTCAAAAAAATAAATAAAATTATCTTGAGTATATTAGTAAGAGTTCTCCAGAGAAACAGAATCAGTAGTATGTGTGTGTGTGTGTGTGTGTGTGTAAGGAATTGGCTTACATGATTTTGGAGCCTCACAAGTCTAAACTCTGCAGTGCATGTTGTCAGTCTGTAGACCAGGGAAGAACTGATGTTGGAGTTCAGATTCAAAGGCTCTCTGTTGCCAGAATTCTCTCTTGTTTGTGAGGAATCAGCCTTTTGTTCTATTCAGGCTTTGAACTGGTTGGATAAGGCCCACATACATAAATGCAGGACAATCTACTTTATACGAAGTCCATCATTTAAATACTAATTTTGTCCATGAAACCCTTACACCAACATTTAGAATAACATTTGACCACATATCTGGCCACCGTGGCCCAGATAAATAGAGACATAGTTAATCTTCATATTGGGTATATAGAAAAGCATGTGTCTTAGCTCCTTAACCTATGATTTTTGTCTTTTTAACCCACTCTAAGATAAAACTTTCTTCTTCCAAAGAAAACCTAATGTCATTTCTTTGCCTTTATTTATTTATTTATTAATTTTTTGAGACAGAGCCTGGGTAGACAGCCGTGGCATCACAGCTCACAGCAACCTCCAACTCCTGGGCTTAAGTGATTCTCCTGCCTCTGCCTCCCAAGTAACTAGGACTACAGGTTCCTGCCACAATGCCCAGCTATTTTTTGGTTGCAGCCATCATTGTTGTTTTGGCAGGCCCGGGTTGGATTTGAACTTCCCAGCTCAGGTGTATGTGTCTGGCACCTTAGCCGCTTGAGCCATAGGCGCTGAGCCATTTCTTTGCCTTTTTTCTTGTTTTGCAAAGAAAAGCATTGATGTAGACCAGAGAAATGTAGTTTCCATGAATTATTTTCTAAAAAGCCTTACTTACAGGTAGACCAGAAAATAAGAAAATTGTGTGTTGGAATAAGATATGAATGGTGATAAAGAGAGCCGGGCTGCACAGTAAATCCTGGGAAATGTACTAAAGATGCCGGCCTCAGGCAGAGATTCCAGGAAACTGTAATGTCCTTCCCTGACAAAGTACACAAGTTTGACTTCTCTAAGTACACCCTTTTAAATGTATCATCTTTTGCTGAATTCATTTAAAACAACACATCTATTTCCAGCTTTTTCTCTTTGGCTTATCACTACCAAAGAATGTAGTTTAACTCCTCCATTTATGTAATTATCTATTGCTGTGCAACAAATAATTCTGTAACTTAGTAGCTTAGAACAGAATCCATTATCTCGCAGTTTCTGTGGGTCAGGAATATGAATGTTGTTTGGCTGGGTCCTTGGGCTCAGTCCTTCACAGGTTGCAATCTAGGTGTTTGGGGGAACTGTAGTCACCCCAGGGCTCTACCGGGAAAAGAATCAGCTCCCAAGCTCCCACACATGGCTGTTGATAGAATTCAGTTCCTCGCTGCTGAATGGGGCCTTGATTTCTTGGCCAGAAGCAGCCTCAGTTCTAAGTCATGTGTGCCTTTGCACAGAGCAGCTCACAAGATAACAGTTGGCTACAACCAGAGCAAAAAAGAGGGTGCAAGCAAGATGGAAGACATCATCTATCATCACTTTTCTTTTTTTTTTTTTTTTGGCCGGGGCTGGGTTTGAACCCACCACCTCAGTCATATGGGGCTGGCACCCTACTCCTTTGAGCCACAGGCACCGCCCTATCATCACTTTTTTATCTTGTTCTTAAGAAGTCACTGGAGAGTCTGAGTGAGTGAGTGCCCGGGAGAGTGGCCAGCCACTCAGTGGAAGGACACTGTGCAGGGTGTGACTATCTGGAGGAAGGAACCATTGGGGTGATTTGCCTCCTACACTCAGCATTTGATGTTCATTGCCTAGAAAGCTCCCTCCGCTGTGACTGCCCTGACACCTCCAGACAAATTAACAGCTCCTTCTCTGGTCCCCACGGCACCCTGTTCACACATCTGTCATTCCAGGAACCACAATAATAATGTAACAGTAGCACAAATGAGGAGTTACTATGAGCCCGATGTTATTCTGAGCACATAAGTGAAGAGTGCGCGGCTGTAGATGTATCTATCGATGCAGAGACCCTCATCTGTGCTTCTCTGCCGAGCATGGCGGAACTCAGTAAAAAACGAGAGAGGCCAAAGTCAAGAACCTTATAAACCAGGGTTAGGGACAGAAAAGTGCAAGGATAATTATATTAACAATATAATCTGGCACGTCTTGGGACGAGTGTTGGTAAAGGACATTTTTGTAGCAGAGACACCCAAGACCATTCTTGGTGGTTGTAATATTTCAATTCAAATGTGAGGAATAAGTAGTAGTTAGCCAGGAAAGGTCAGGGAGGGTTGAACGCTCAAGGCTGAGCCAGCACACATGCGATAAAAACAGCAATGAGGGGCCAGGAACAGCTGGGGCGGCGGCCAGCCTGGTGGGTGCAAGTCACACAGATGAAAGAGAGAGAAGTACGGACATCAGCCAGCAGGTGGCGTGTGCTGACTGCCAGGCACTGCTCTGAGCTACTGCGGGTACATTTAACCTTCAGAGTAACCCTATGCAACAGATTTGATTTTGCAAATAAGGAGACTGAGTCCCAGACTTGTCCCAGACACCAGCTAATGAGCATCTGAGACGTAACCACTGCAGGCTGGTCACCAGGGGCCACTGGGGCCACTTGACCTTGGTCCTGAGCTTGGTGAGGAGCTCTTGGAGGATTTCAGCTGGGCTGACACTGGCTGGGGCATGAAAGTGGTGGAAGGGCCAGGACAGGAGGTGGGGGGGAGGCATCTGGGACTGTGATGTGGGTACTCTGGAGGAGCTGGGTGATAGTTTGGACTAAGGCGGTGGAGTGGGAGATGGAGGAGGAGGAGGGTGGCCCCAGGATTTTGGCTGGGGCATGAGTGGTACCCTGAGATGAGAGACAGGAGGCTGGTCTGGGGGGTGTGGGTTGATGTCACTTTGGGTCTGGCTGACTTGAGATCCCAGAGAGACAGTCCCAGTGGACATGGGTATGGAGTTTAAACTCAAAGGCAAAGATGAACATGTGGGAGGTGCTAATGTTCAGAGGGAAACTGAGGCTGGGAGAACAGGCCATGACAGCCAAAGGTATGTAGTGTGCATACTAGGCCCTCTGGTGGGGACAGAGGGTTGGCTCTGCAACCCAGCTGGGTGGCTGTGGGTGAGTCTCCTTCTGTAACATGGGGGTGACACCCATACCTTAAATACCTACACAGAGGCACGCTAGGGCAGTCCAGCGAGAGACGCTGTGAATGCTTGGTGGATTCCTGCTGCAGCGTGGGCACGCAGAGCACCCTGCCCTTGTCACCTGCTGTGTCACCTTCCTAGGCTGCCCTAACAAATTGCTACAAACAGGGGGGCTTAAACAATAGAAACTTACTCTCCCACAATTCTGGAGATAGAATTCTACAATCAAGACATCAGTCAGTAGACTTTTTTCCTTCTGGAGGTTTTGAGAGGGATTCTGCTCTGTGTCTGTCTCCTGGCTGCTGGGGTTGCTGGGAATATTCGATGTTCCTTGGCTGGCAGCTGCACTGTTTTCATCTTGGCGTCCACCGTCACATGGCCTCTTCCCTGTGTGTGTTGGTGTGCCCTCCTCTTAGAAGGACACTGGTCATTGGATTGAGCCCCCCAATCCAGTCTGCCCTCATGTGAACAGAGTTACATCCACAAAGACCATATTTCCAAATAAGGTCACATTCCGGAGTTCTGGGTAGATGTGAACTTGGGGGAACCTATTCAATCCCTTCCACCCGCTGTCAAGGAGCTTGGAGCGCAGCATATGAGATGAGAGAGGGACTGATCCTGCTGAGTCAAAACTGACCTGCAAAGTGCTGCAGGAGAAAGAGTCCAAACCAGACGATGAGGAGGGGCACATGTGCTGGCAAGACTGGGATTTGAACTTCACCTCTGTTTTCATCAAGAACTGGATAAATGGTGGTGGGGCACAGGCTTTGCAGCAGGAGGACACAGCTTGAGCAAGACCACAAAGGGCATGTTGGCTTGAAAGTGGTCAGGTTTGGGAAATAGGAGACAAGAAGGCGGGATATGGAGGACTCTGGGCTCAAGAAGAGGCTGAGCGACATCTGTGGCACGAGGAGCCCCTGAGAGCTGTGAGCTGAGGAAAGAAGGAAAGAACATCGTCTGTTGAATGTCAGCAAAGGCTTAATCTTGATGTCCCTGCCTGTCCGTTTAACTTTGAAACTCTGGGTTGCGTGTGTCCTTGAGGGGGCCACCTCTTCACTTTCATCCCTGATCTCATCTCCAGGCACTCCCTGCAATAAAGCATGTGGGGCCTCACTTCACAGTTCAGTAGATGTTAAGAAGTTTGGGGGTCACCATGAGACCATTTTTCGCTTCCCCCCCACCAAAGCAGAAGCCTTCACAACTAGAGGTTTTATTTTAGCTGAGCCTCCCCTGAAGCAGGTGCAGTGACCATTTGGAAAAAGATAAACTTAGATCCCTTCTTCACACCCTGCACCAGAATAAACTCCAAATGGATCAGAGCTCTAGGTGTCAAAAGTGAAATCATACAAGTGCTAGAAAAAAACATGGGTGAAGTCTTTGTCATTGGGAGTAAAGGAAACATGTCTAAAAATGGCTAAAAACTCAGAAGCAATAAAATACCAATAACTTAGAGAGCTCAAAAAAATAAAGCAAAATAGAATAAGAAAACATCTTGCATGGCAGAAAGAAAATAAGCAAAGTCAAAGGTGCATGATAAGCTGAAAGAAAATATTTGCAGCTTGCACCATAAAAAGCCTCCTAAATACCGAGGAACTCTTAAAAATTTCAATCTAACAAAGCCAGTTATATGATAGGAGGAAAAAGCAGGCAAAAGACATGAACACAGAGGTCACAGAAAAAGAAATGTAAGTGGCTGTTAAATGGATGGAAAGACTTAGACTAACTCACCAGTGAGGGAAATGCAAATTCAAGCTACCATTTCTATCCCATCAGATTGGCACAAATCCCCAGATTCGACAAGCTACCCCGCTGGTAAGGCTGTGGGGAGCAAATACTCTGATCTGGTGGAGGACAGAATGACACATCCGCTACTGAGAGGACTTTGGCCTGATGACATTCCATGTGCATCATACCTTTATTTATGTTTTTATTTATTTTGTTTGAGACAGAGTCTTACTCTGTCACTCTGGGTAAAGTGCTGTGGAGTCCTAGCTCACAGCAACCTCAAACTCCTGGGCTAAGGCAATCCTTCTGCCTCAGCCTCCCAAGTAGCTGGGATTACAGGTGCCCACCACAAAACCCAGCTAATTTTTCTACTTTTAATAGAAAAAAAAAATTTTTTTTTGCAGTTTTTGGCCGGGGCCAGGTTTGAACCTACTACCTCTGGTATATGGGGCCAGTGCCCTACTCCTTTGAGCCACAGACACTGCCCAAGATGGGGTCTTTTGCTCAAGCTGGTCTTGAACTCCGGAGCTCAAGCAATCTGCCCTCCTTGGTCTCCCAGAGTGCTGGGATTACAGGTGTGCCACCTGCCTGGCCTGCATCATCTCTTTGGCATGCCATTACCACTTCTTAGCATCGACCCTGAAGACACACCTATGCACACGTGCGCACGCACACACACATATACAAGAGTCTATGGCATTATCTATAAAATGTACATATTAAGGCTGGGCACAGTGGCTCACGCCTGTAATCCTAGTACTCTCGGAGGCCAAGGCGGACGGATTACTTGAACTCACATGTTTGAGACCAACCTGAGCCAGACCAAGACTTCCTCGTCTCTAAAAAAAAAAAATAAATAAAAATAGCTGGGCACTGTGGCGGGCGCTTATAGTCCCAGCTACCTGGGAGGCTGAGGCAAGAGAGTCACTTGAGCCCAAGACTTTGAGGTTACTATGAGCTGACTCCACAGCACTCTACTGAGGGCCACAAAGTGAGGGCCTCTGTCTCAAAAAAAAAAAAAAACCCTATGTATTAGAGACAACCCAAATGTCCATCAGCAGGGGACTGATTGAATAAAATATGGCACAATTAAAAAGCATGCAGCCATAAAAATGCTAGTGTTCTGGAGGCCCAGGGAGGAGGATCACTTGAAGCCAGAAAATTGAGATCAACCTGAGCAAGAGCAAGACCCATCTCGTGTAAAAATAGAAAAATTAGCCAGTTGTGTCTGTAGTCCCAGCTACTCAGGAGGGTAAGGCAGAAGGATCAGGTGAGGCCAGGAGGCTTGGAGGCTTCAGTGATCTGTGATGACGCCACTGCACTGGAGCAGAGGCAATAGAGCAAGACTTTGTCTCAACAAACAAACAAAAATACAAGAAAGCAAACTAATGCCAAGAATCAAGATCTCCAGTGTTCGGATACAAGAGACCCAAATATTGTCTCTTTAAAAAACTTATAGTGGGGCTTGGCACCTGTGGCTCAAGCGGCTAAGGCACCAGCCACATACACCTAAGGTGGCAGGTTCGAATCCCCAGCCTGGGCCCGCCAAGCAACAATGACGGCTGCAACCAAAAAATGGCCGGGCGTTGTGGCGGGCGCCTGTGGTCCCAGCTACTTGGGAGGCTGAGGCAGGAGACTTGCTTGAGCCCAGGAGTTGGAGGTTGCTGTGAGCTGTGATGCCATGGCACTCTACCCAGGGGGA
>CAUYTI010090260.1:0-12424 GCA_963575145.1 Galago senegalensis
TTTTTTGAGACGGAGCCTCAAGCTATCCCCCTGGGTAGAGTGCCATGGCATCACACTCACAGCAACCTCCAACTCCTGGGCTCAAGCGAGTCTCCTGCCTCAGCCTCCCAAGTAGCTGGACTACACGCGCTTGCCACAACGCCTGGCCATTTTTTGGTCGCAGCCATCATTGTTGTTTGGCAGGCCCGGGCTGGGGATTCGAACCTGCCACCTTAGGTGATGTGGCTGGCACCTTAGCTGCTTGAGCCACAGGTGCCGAGCCATTATTGAATAATTTTATCCTTCATCTTCTGATATGAAATGCTACATTTCTCATATAATAAATCCTCATATATAGTTAGGTCTATTGTTAGTTTTACTTTCTTTTTTTTTTAGAGACAGAGTCTCACTTTACTGTCCTAGGTAGAGTGCTGTGGCATCACAGCTCACAGCAACCTCCAACTCCTGGGCCTCAGCCTCCCGAGTAGCTGGGACTACAGGTGCTTGCCACAACGCCTACCTATTTTTTGTTGCAATTTGGCCAGGGCCGGGTTCGAACCTGCCACCCTCAGTATATGGGGCCGGTGATCTACCCACTGAGCCACAGGTGCCACCCTATTGTTAGTTTTTCTATTCTGGGTCACTGATTTTGTCTATCCATGCACCACAAACACAATTTTCTAATCGTTTTAACTTTGTTTTATTCTCTAATTAGCCTAACTCCTGCATATTATTTTTTAACACAATTTATTTGTAAATTCTATTATTCTTTTCTAGACGACTCTTGCTTATTTTTCCATATAACTTTTACAAGTACCTTATCTAGTGCCAAAGAAACTCTTATTTGTTCATCCATGATTATAGCAGTATTGGTCACAATGGCCAAAAGTTGGAAGCAACCCATACATAAACCGCATGTAAGCAAAATGTGGCATATATAGTTGACCCTTGTACAACAGAGGAGTTGAACTGTGTTGGTCCACTTACACAGAAATTTTGTTCTACCTCTGCCAATCCAGAGACAGCAAGATCCCTCCTTTTCCTCTTCAGTCTACTCAACGTAAAGATAACAAAGATGAAGACTTTTGTGATCATCTACTTCTACTTAATGAGTAATAAATACATTTTTCCGCCTTATAATTTTCCTACTAGCATTTCTTTTCTCTAGCTCACTTCATTGTAAGAACACAGTGTATGTGTGTAACATATATAACATACAAAATGTGTTAATCAAGTACTGTGTTTCCCCGGAAATAAGACCTACCCCCAAAATAAGCCCTAGCAGGATTTCTATGCATTTGTTAAATATAAGCCTTACCCCGATAATAAGACCTAGTGATGGGCGTAGCTATGCAGAATTATCTGTATAGCCATGCCATGCATTTCGGTGGGTAGCGGTAAGGAAGACTGGAATACCTTTTATCTGCCACAGCTCCTTTCTCGGAGCCGTTTGCACTGGTGCGGGGGTGCATGTGGTAACGTGGCAGGCATCCTATTGAGCATGTGCAAACGGCTAGGGGAAAGGAGTTCATGCATCACTAGCGACAGCCCCACCAACAAGGTCAGCTCCCCCGTCAGGTTCTAGAAGAAGATGACTTAAGGGTATTTTCATAAATGTAGATTGTTGTATTATACTTAATAAAAAAAAGACATCCTGGGTGGCGCCCCTGGCTCAAGGGAATAAGGCGCCGGCTCCATATGTCAGAGGTGGTGGGTTCAAACCCAGCCCCCAGCCAAAAAAAAAAATAAAATAAAATCCCCTGAAAAGGAGATACTTTTTACAGGGGTCTTGCTGTCTCTGTATTGGCAGAGGTAGAACAAAATTTCCGTGTAAGTGGACCAACACAGTAATAGTAATAAGCCCTAGTGTGTCTTCTTGAGAAAAAATAAATATAAGACAATGTCTTATTTTCAGGGAAACACAGTATTGATGTTATTGGTAAGCCTTTTGAAGGAACTTATAACAAAACTTATACTCAGATTTCTGACTGTATAGGGAATACAGTATCCCTAACCCCTGTGCTATTGAAGGGTCAACTCTACATACAAAGAAAATTCTGACATAAGCTACAACTATAACATGGATAAACCTTGAAGATATCATGATAAGTGAAAGAAGTCAGTAACCAAAGAATAATCATTGGTTATTATGATTACATACATTCATTATTATAAATGTATCCACTTACATGTGAGATAGTAGTCAAATTCACAGATATAAAATGCAATGGTGGTTGCAGGGGTTAGTTGGGAGAAGTATGGTGGAGTCACTATTTAATGGATTTAATGAAGATGAAAAACTTCTGAAGAGGAACTGATAGTGTTGAGTGCAAAATTATGTGAACGCATTTATGCCACCAAACTATACACTTTAAAAATTGGTCACAATGGCAAATTTTATGGTATGTTCATTTTACCACAATAAAAAATTTTTTTAGGTAAATGTTGGAAGAATTACCTTTATGGAACTACCATTTTTTTTTAAACTGGAGACAGTGCCTCGATTTGTCACCTAAGCCAGAGTACAGTGCCATCATAGCTCTCCACAGCCTCAAACTTCCCCACTCCAGCTACTGTTCTTTATCTCCCTAACACCACACCTGGTTGTTTTTTCTGGTTTTTTGGAGAGATGGGATCTTGCTCAAGTTAATCTTTTTTTTCTTTTTTGGAGACTAAGTCTTATTATGTCACCCTTGGTAGAGTGCCATGGCATCACAGCTCACAGCAACCTCAAACTCTTGGGCTTAAGTAATTCTCTTGCCTCAGCCTTCCAAATAGCTGGGACTACAAGCACCTTATAATGCCCAGCTATTGTCTTATTTATTTATTCATTTTTGAGACAGAGTCTCAGTATGTTGCCCTTGGTAGAATGCCGTAACATCACAGATCACAGCAACCTCAAACTCTCGGGCTTAAGCGATTCTCTTGCCTTAGCCTCCCAAGTAGCTGGGACTACAGGTGCTGACCACAATGCCCAGCTATTTTTTCTTACAATTGTTATTGTTGTTTAGCTGGCCCGGGCCAGTTTTGAACCTGCCACCTTCAGTATATGTGGTTGGCACTGTAACCACTGTGTTACGGGTGCCAAGCCCCAGCTATTTTTAGAGATGAGGTTTTGCTGTGGCTCAGGCTGGTCTCAAACCTATGAGCTCAGGCAATCCACCCACCTCAGCCTCCCAAAATGCTGAGATTACAGGTGTGAACCACCACGCCCAGCCTAGTATCACTTTTCTAATTATACTTGTCAGTACTTTAGTAACATTATTAAAAACAGTAGTGACAAAGAACATCCTCTTCTTCATCTAGATACATTTCAGGTGGCTCCTGTGGCTCAGTGAGTAAGGTGCTCACCCCATATACCAAGGGTGGCAGGTTCAAATGCAGCCCCAGCCAAATTGCAACAAAAAAATAGCTGGGCATGGTGGCCAGCACCTGTAGTCCCAGCTACTCGGGAGGCTGAGGCAAGAGAATCACCTAAGCCCAAGAGCTGGAGGTTGCTATGAGCTGTGATTCCACAGCACTCTGAGACTCTGTCTCTAAAAAAGAAGAAAAAAGAAAAGTAAACATTTCATTTGAGATAATTATTGATTCACTTGCAATTATAATAAATTATATAGAGATTGAGTATACCCTTTACTCAATCACCCCCAATGATACTCCCTTATAATACCATAGAAGTATAAACAGAATAATATTGATACAATCCACTAATCTTAGACTTCCCAAAATTTCACAAGTACTTATTTGTGTGTGCATTTAGTTCTATATAATGTTATTACTTGTGTAGCCCACATGACAACCCATGACCATAGGCAACATACAGAACAGTTCCATCACTTTAAGGATGATTCTTGCTACCCTTTTATAATGCACAGCTTGTTTACTGTGCTGCTAAAATTATAAGCTGATATTTTTTATGCATCAGTACGCTTAAATATGAGGACAAAATTCTAAGTCCATATCCTTTAACTCAGAAAAGGACAAGTCAAGCCACAGATTGCTGCCTTAGATAGCCATTGTTAATAACACAATGCTTTAAAAAGACATACACAAAGCTATCACACATTTTGTAAACAAATGTGAATACTGGCCAGGCACAGTGGCTTGGCCAGTAATCCTAGAACTCTGGGAAGCAAGAGGATTGGTTGAAGCCCCGTGTTCAAGATCAGCCTAAGCAACACAGCCAGACCCTATCACTACAAAAAAAAAAAAAAAAAGAGAGGGAGGGAAGAAGGGGCAAAAGGAACGAGGGGGTAAAGGAAGCAAGGTCAGGAAGGAAAAAAACAAAAGAAAAAAAAGAAAGAAAAATTAGCCAGGCACGGTGACAACTCAGGTTGAAGCAGGATTGCTTGAGCATAGGAATTTGAGGATATAGGAACTACGATGACACCACTGCACTCCAGATTGGGTGACAGACTAAGACCCTGTCTCAAAGCAAAAAAGAAAAAAGAGAGAAAAAACCTCCCAGATATTTGAATATTTACAAACTTCTTTCCATAAGATTTAAAGCATAACTATTCTGTATTTCACCAAAGTAGGTAATTAGCTTGAGATATGTTTAAGCCTTTTCACTAAAACAAGAAAAAAACTGCCTTTAACATTTAAAAATTTAATAGTTGGCTTGGCACCCATAGCTCAGTAGTTAAGGCGCCAGCCATATACACCAAGGCTGGTGGGTTCGAACCCAACCTGGGGCAGCTAAATCATGACAATTACAACAAAAAAAATAGCCAGGCTTTGTGGCAGGCACCTGTAGTCCCACCTACTTGGGAGGCTGAGGCAAGAGAATCACTTAAGCCCAAGAGTTTTTAGGTTGCTATGAGCTGTGACGCCACAGCACTCTACCCAGAATGACAGCTTGAGACTCTGTCTCAAATGAAAAAAAATAAATAAAAATAAAAAATAAAAATTTAATATTTACTAGGATTATTAAAGGATTTGTAACCTTGAGAATAAAATAAAGTCACTATTGGATTCTACAACATTTGTTTAGTACAAGATAAATTTTTATTACTGAAAATTGCAGATGGTTGCTCTTAAATAGTGGTATACTTTTTTTTTTTTTTTTTTTTTGAGACAGAGCCTCAAGCTGTCCCCCTGGGTAGAGTGCCGTGGCATTACAGCTCATAGCAACCTCCAAATCCTGGGCTCAAGCGAGTCTCCTGCCTCTGCCTCCCAAGTAGCTGGGACCACAGGTGCCCGCCACAACACCCGGCTATTTTTTGGTTGCAGCCGTCATTGTTGTTTGGTGGGTCCGGGCTGGGGATTCGAACCCGCCACCTTAGGTGTATGTGGCTGGCGCCTTAGCCGGTTGAGCTATAGGCGCCAAGCCAAATAGTGGTATACTTAAATAACAGCAGAATATACCTCTAATGAATGTACAAATAGAAAAAGGACTGTGTGTAATCCTCCTTGTATACATATCTAAAAGTAAACTAAAGTAAGCCTTAAACATATTCAGCAGAATCTGAATTTTTATTTAAGGAAGATTTTTAGTTTCCTTTTTTGTTGCATCTTTGAAGGCTTTTAGGATTAATATCGTGCTTACTTTCCTTCTTTTCTTATTCTCTGAAATGGTTAAATAACTTTGCAATTCTATCTATCCTGAAAACAGAATCATTTAGACCAGGTTTTCTGGATGACAGTAGTAGCTTTTTGAAAGATTTCATTAACATTTGTGATGATTGGTCAGTTAAATTTTCCTAGGAATTCTGTATTTGGATTTAGTAAATTACCTTGTCTTTTTAAAAAACCATTTCAGGCTCAGCATCTGTGGCTCAAGTGGCTAAGGCACCAGCCACATACACCTAAGGTGGTGGGTTTACATCCAGCCCAGGCCCACCAAACAACAAGGATGGCTGCAACCAAAAAAAAAAAAAAAAGCCAGACATTGTGGCAAGTGCCTGTGGTTCCAGCAACTTGGGAGACAGAGGCAGGAGACTCACTTGAGCCCAGGAGTTGGAGGTTGCTGTGAGCTGTGATGCCACAGCACTCTACCCAGGGGGACAGCTTGAGGCTCTGCCTCAAAACAAAACAAAAAAATAATAAAAATAAAATAAAAAACTGTTTCAGCTACATCTACTTTTACTTGTACATTTACTTGCACATAACTAAATACAAATTTCTTATAAGAACACAAGTTTCTTTTCACTTCTGTATCTGAAGTTATTTACATTTTAGCACTTCTAATTTTGTATTTCTGTATTTCCCCTCATTTTTCTTAATTTCCAGATAAGATCTGCTAAATAAAATTATATGTTCATTTTCCTACAAAAGAACCAGTATTTGAGTAGTTAACTGTCTTTGTTTCCCAAATCATTTCTACTTTCTTCTTTTCAAATATCCCCTTTTTCTTAGGAATATTTACTTCTATTTTCTTAGGATTTTTTTTTAATTGAGCTGAATGATTTACTTAATACATTTTTGTTCTTTCCCTTTATTATTTTTTTAATTTTAACATTTAAAGGTACTCTCCTTTTTAATTAGTAGCATTTACCTGAAATGCAGGTTTACCTGAAAGCCAAAACTTGTTATTTTTCAGAAATTCTGGAGTTTTGGAAATTTCCAGATAGCTAGGGTCTTTTGATGTTTGTTTTTATTAATTTCTACTTTTAGTGCATTATGATAAGAGACTATTTGTTTTTACATTTGCTGGTAGCTTAGTGTATGTTCAATTGAGTATCTCTGTCTTATGGACTAAATTTTATGTTCTTCCCCCCAACAAATTCATATACTGAAGCCCCAATTCCCAATATGACTGTATTTGGAGACGTAGCCTTTAAGAAGTTATTTAAGGGTGAAGAAAATGGAGCTTTAATTCGACAGAACTGATGTCCTAATAAGAAAAGAGATACCTACTTTCCAGTACAGCCTACCCTGTACAGGTAGCAAGAAGGACACAGCTATGGACCAGGAAGAGAGGCCTCATCAGAAATCAACCCTGACAGCACCTTGATCTTGGACTTCCAGCCTCTGTAGTTGTGAGAAAATAAATTTTTGTTGTTTAAGCCACCCAGTCTTTGGTATTTTGTGTAGCAACCCTTATAAACTAACATAACACCCTCTTTCTCTCTCACACACATACAGTGTTCATAAAGTTTGTGTGCAAAAATTGCACATAAAGTTTACATATGTATATTTGGGACAGGGTCTTACTCTTGTCACCTGTCCAGAGTTCTGTGCCATAATCTAGCTCATTGCAGCCTCAAACTCCTGGGTTCAAGCAATCTTCCTGCCTCAGCCACCTGAGTAGCTGGGACTATAGGCACCTACCTTCATGCCTGGCTGATTTTCCTACTAGGTGTAGAGATGGGGTTTCTCTTTTATATATTATTACACTTTTAACATTTCACAGACTAAAAAAATTTTTTATGGAGAATGTTCTTGTTTTGCTCATATAAAAACATGAAAGGTGTATGTTTTAGGGAAATACAAAGGAATAAATTGTAATATCCTTACCCTAAAATATTCACTGATTCTTCACTATTGGTAGTGATTAAATTAGCATATTCTTATTACTATTCCTATCTCATCATCCAATTATAAACATATTTTTTACTGTATCAGTTTCAAGAACTTCAAATGACATTGTCTAATCCTTAGCATAATAAATCAATACTGTGTATACTGCAACTACTTCTCCAATTGTAGCTAATTTATAAAACCAATGGCTATCTCTTTGTTAGACCTTCTATTCTTTGCTTGGCTGGGTAACAAAGACTGAAGGTTTTCTTCTTAAGTTTCTTAAAGAAATGAGAAAAATAATTCTGACAAAAAAATCTGTCAATATCCTTTTGGCACAGAATGAATGTCTAACTTGATGTCATTACAGACACTGCTCCATTGTTACTTGATTCTTTTTTTGGACACAGTCTCACTCTGTCACCCAGGGAAGAGTGCCAAGGCCTCAGTCTATCTCACAGCAACCTCAAACTTCCAGGCTCAAGTGATTCCCCTACTTCAGCCTTCCAAGTAGCTGGGAACACAGGTGTGAGCCACCATGCCCAGGTAATTTTTCTATTTTCAGTAGAACTGGGATCTCACTCTTGCTCAGGTTGGTCTTGCAAAGTCCTGAGCTCAATGTGCCAACCTCCCAGAGTGCTAGGTTTACGGGCATGAGCCACTAAGCCCAGCCCCAAAGAAATTCTAAGCTTTACTGTTTTAGTCTAATAAAGCAATTATTGTTTCTATGACAAATATCCTCTTTCAATTTTATAGGAGACCTGATATGGCTTTTAAATCTATGTATTGAAATTTCCTGAAATTTCAGTGGCTCACATCTATAATCCTAGCACTTGGGGAGGCTGAGGTAGGAAGATGGCTTGAGGCCAGGAATTCAAGACCAATTGGGCCAAAGAGCAAGATCCTATCTATACAAAATTAAAAAAAAAAAAAATTAGCTTGGCATGATGGAATGCCCAGCACTTAGGAAGCTGAGGTGGGAGTATTGCTTGTGCTGAGGCGTTCCAATGAACTATGACTGTACCACTGCATTCCAGCCTGGGTAAAAGAGTATGACCCTGCCTCTAAAAAACTTATTCCTCACTATTTCTGAAAATGTCCTTATATTAAGTCTTTTAAAGTTGATCTAAGCCAAAATTTCAATATTTCTCTTCAAAGATATCATGTTGTACTCCCTCCCCCCTTTCCATGCATATCATGCCTACCCCTACCTTTTAAGTGGGTTTGTTAAAAAGAACAAGAGAAGACTGCCCTTTTGTTCCTTCCCCTAGCACCGTGTTTTCATACATGCTGCCTCTAATTTCACATTTATCTATTTTCTTCCACTTATATACTAGGATGTTACATTTTTTTGTTTCATTGCCTTCAATATCTCATTATTTATTTCCCATACTCTTCTATTGTTGTTTCATCTTTTGTTTGACAGAGGTAATTGCTGTAAGACTTCATAATTGCTTATAAAATATTTGGAAACAATATCCATGCTACATCTGTAATCCCTTCTGCCAAAGCATGTCAGTTGGAGAAGCTTTGTTATGAACTAACAGGTATTTTCTCTCAGCACTTTGAAATGTAGTTTTTATTTCCTAACTTTTCTTTGGTTGATGTTGAGAAGCTTAATAGGATTAAGTATCATTCCTTTGTCTAATTTTGAAGAGCTGCTTTGAAATTTTGTCTTTAATATTTATAGATTCACTAAGATGTGTTTTAGTGTAGATACAGTTGTATCAATCAAATCTAGAAAACCATCCTTTCAAACATTACCTCTCCTAAACTCTATTTTTTAATTTTTTTTTTGCAGTTTTTGGCCAGGGTCAGGTTTAAACCCACCACCTCTGAGCTACAGATGCCGCCCAACTCTCCTTATTCTTTAGGACTCAAATTAGAATGTACTAGACTATTCTTACTAACTTTTGTCTTCTCTTGTTCTTTCTAACAATATTGAACACCTCTGGTGAAAGGTATTCAGAGGTGTATCCAGACAGGAAACCAGAGAGTGGAGATGTTCAGGCCAGACTTAATGAAGAGGACCAGAGACCAAAGATGGCATCTGCACTGAGGGAGGCTTGTTTTTATAGAAGGAGTAGGGAGAGGAAGATTCCATAGCTTGCCAGAAGATTTTGATAGGCTAGGATCTTTCCTGCAGAACTTCTGGAACAGACAAAGAAGGCCTTTTGTTCTAGGAGGAAAAAGGCAAAGGAGGGGGATGAAGAGGAAGGGTTTGTTTGAGGCCACAACTAGGCCCCCCAGTCTGGCTCTGCTACATTCTAGGCAATTTTCTCCGCTATTTTACAGTGAGTATTCAATAGTATTGACTATTATTTATTGAGGTTTTAAATTTCACTGAATGTATTTTTTATAAAGAAAAAGTATTTTTCATTTCTAGAAAATGTATTTCACTGGCTTTTTTAAAAAAATCTTTTTCATGAGATAGGGTTTTACTTTGTAGCCCAGAAGAAAGCCCAGTGGCCTCATCATAGCTCATGGCAACCTTAAACTCCAGGGCTCAAGTGATCCTCCTGCCTTGGACTCCCAAGTACCTAGAGACTTATAGGTTTTGGCCACCATGCTGGGCTAATTTTTCTATTTTTTCTGTAGAGACAGGATGTTACTCTTGCTCACTGGCTTCTTTTGAAAATCTGCCCGGTCATTTTAAAAATAGGCTTATTTTCATCCTCGCTAACATTCATTCCTTCAAGTCTTTAGTATTTCAAATATATTACCAGTAAAACCACCATAGCTGACGATCTCAAGTTGACCTAATTTTCACATACCAGACATGTACCACATGTACATATCAGAGTAGGCCTAGTTCCTTATGTTGACCACCTCTATATGTTGACCAGTTTGTCACAGTCCCTTGGACAGTCAACTTACAGAGGTTCTACTATATTTTATATTGATCAAAAAATTACATTATTTGAAGTTCTTACAGCGTTTAAGGCTGATTTCTTCTGCTATTACTGCTCATAATGGATAACTTTCTTGTTTGCATTTTTTTTTTTAAATGAGACAGAGTCTCACTATGTTGCCCTGGGTAGAATGCCATGGCATTACAGCTCACAATAACCTCACCTCAAACTCTTGGGTTTAAGAGATTCTCTTGCCTTGGCTTCCCGAGTAGCTGGGACTACAGGCACCTGCCACAATGCCCAGCTATTTTTTGGTTGTAGTTGTCACTGCTGTTTGGCAGACCTAGGCTGGATTTGAACCTGCCATCTCCGGTGTATGTGGCTGGCACCCTAGCCGCTGAGCTACAGGTGCCAAGCCTCTTGTTTGCTTTTTAATTTTATGTCCACCTGAAGAATCCTAGTTCAAATTTCCCACCATGAGTAGGCATGAAATACTCTGGGATGGGTTAATTTTTCTGTGATATTTTTATATCTAAAAATATATAAAAAGAAAAGATATGTAGCTTTAATTAACAAGAAAAATACAGTATCTCAACACAAACATGAGCAATGTTTGAACAGATAATTTACATCAGAAATTAAAACAAAAGAACAAGAAAACAATGTTAAACTCACTAGTAGGAAAAGGCAAAAAAAGAGATATCAGAATTTGTTATTATTATGAATGATTACTGAGAAGCAGTGGAGAAGAAAGACAATGACAAATGAGATCTCTACAAACATCTTCAGAGAATCTAACAAAATTAGAAACAGGGAGACATAAAAAATACAAGTTACAAAAGTATTTTTTACATGTGAATTCACACTTCCAAAGTATATATTTATTAAGAAGATTTGGCTTCCATCTCAGGAAAGCCAAACAACAAAATGCTTACTTTCATGTCATTTCTGGTATGATAAAATTTGTGAGTAGTCAACTTTATAGAACAGACTATTGCCAATTATCATTTAGCACTGTTAGAAATGTAAACAAGCCATGTCATTCCAAATGTGGTAATTATTTCAATATTCCCTTTCACATAAAGGTAAGCTTTCTGTTTGAAACATGGAGTAGTCTTTCCTCATAAGCATCACATTGAGAGAGCATGCGGTGAATATAAGATGGTGAAAATTAGGCTAAGGCCAACATGACTCAAGTGGTCTGGTCCATTTAGGTCCTAAGTGACCTTTACCTGCTATTTCACATTCTGTTTTGTAAATTTAGTTCCCAACTCTGAAGATGCCTATCTTGAGTAATTTAGGTGAACTGATTTAGGAGATTAACTTTAGAATTGGAAATGTTGTAACAGGGTTATGGTGGTTATTATTTAAAATGAGGGTTAATGTGGTCTTTGTTTTGAACTTTTATGTTAAAAAGGTGATTTTGGAAATGGAGAATAGTACAGTCTTGGGAGAGGCAACTCTCACTGTTCTCCAGAATGACTGGCCTTCTGACAAAGTTTGGCGAAACTATTCCTGAGTCTGCATATTGGCTGACAGTGAAAGGCAGCTGGACCCTCTTTGTCCTTTAATGTCATGTCCTAAAATAATGACTATCAAATAAATAAGGAAATGGTGTGACAATACAAAGAGTACATTAGTGGGCGGCGCCTGTGGCTCAAAGGAGTAGAGAGCCAGCCCCATTATGCCGGAGGTGGCGGGTTCAAACCCAGCCCCGGCCAAAAAAAAAAAAACTGCAAAGAAAAAGAAAGAGAGTACATCAGTTAGATCAGTGTGAACACTATGTTTAAGCATGTAAATGCTGAGAGATCTAAATAATAAAACAGAACAATAAAAATTGCATTTATAGGCTCGGGGCCTATAGCTCAATCGGCTAAGGCTCCAGCCACGTACACCTAAGGTGGCGGGTTCGAATCCCCAGCCCGGCCCGCCAAACAACAATGATGGCTGCAACCAAAAAATAGCCGGGCGTTGTGGCAGGCGCCTGTGGTCCCAGCTACTTGGGAGGCGGAGGCAAGAGACTCGCTTGAGCCCAGGAGTTGGAGATTGCTGTGAGCTGTGATGCCACGGCACTCTACCCAGGGGGACAGCTTGAGGCTCTGTCTCAAAAAAAAAAAAATAAAAAAATCATT